>JAGFNQ010007677.1:0-134747 GCA_024364735.1 Boesenbergia rotunda | reverse complement strand
AAGGTACCTGTTCTTAATAGTCACATTGTTCAGCGCCCGGTAGTCGATACACATTCGCATCGACCCATCCTTCTTTTTCACGAACAGTACGGGAGCTCCCCAGGGGGAATGACTAGGGCGGATGAGTCCCTTGTCAAGCAGCTCCTGTAACTGCCCTGTAATTCCTTTAATTCCGTCGGTGCCATCCGGTATGGTGCCTTAGAAATGGGGTTAGTACCAGGAACCAACTCAATTGCAAATTCAATATCTCTTTCAGGTGCTAACCCTGGTAAGTCATCGGGAAAATACTCTGGGTAATTGCATACGACTTTGACGTCTTCTAGCTTCGGGCCCTCGGTAGGACTGGTATCAACCACATGAGCTAGAAATCCAGAGCATCCCTTTTCTAACATCTTCCTTGCTTTCAGAGCTGACAAGAATTTACTTGTCCTCTTCCTCGGCCTCTCCGAGAAATTCGGAACAGAATTTCCGCCTCAGGTCGGAAGATAACTCTTCGTTTCCGGCACTCAATGGAGGCCCATATTTGTTCAAGAAATCCATGCCCAATATCACATCATAATCTGACATATCAAGCACTATCAGATCGCCGTAGAGTTCCCTATCTGCGATCCTGATTGGTGCGGCCCGTAGCACTTGGGTAGAGGGCATCACCTCACCCGAGGGCAGTGTTGTCATAAACGTGCAGTCTAAATCTTGCAGTGACATATCCTTTCTTTTGGCATATTGCATAGAGATAAACGAATGTGTTATCCCGGTGTCAAATAAAGCAGTAGCATACTGACTGTAAATAGATATCTGACCTGTGACAACGGTAGAGGCAGACGCCACGTCTTCTTTCGTAAGAGAGAAAACCCTGGCGTTTGTTGTGGCAGGCGGGGCTTCTAATCTCCCCTGGCATATATGAGTACCATCTATAGCTGTCTGCATCAGGTGTAGCTGGGGAGGAGCACCTTTGTACTGAACATATTGCGGCTGAGGTGCTTTGGCTGCAGTAGGACACTCTCTAGCCATGTGTCCTTCCTTTCCGCAAGTATAGCATCTCCTGGCGCCTAAAAGGCATGTCCCTGGGTGCATCTTCCCACAATTGGCACATTGGGGATATTTAGGCTTCTTGCCTAAATAAACACTGGCAGATTTATCCCATGGCTTCCTCTTTCCGTTGTGATTCCTTTTCCAGCGGGGGTTGCTATTTGGAGGTTTCTGACCTCCCGACTGATTCTGACTCTTGCTGGCAGTCAGGGGTTGGCTCTGCTGGTTAATATTCTTTAGATAATGCTCGGTAATAAGGGCGCTGCTGAACAGTTCCTCCGCAGTCTGGGGCCTATTAACGCCGCCAGCTACATTCAGAGCTATCTCGGGCCTGAGCATCTTGAGCATTAATCTGACCCTTTCCTTCTCTGTACTGACCAACTCCGGACATAATCGTGCCAGTCGGTTAAGTTGCTTAACAGCATCGTTGACTGAGAGATTTCCCTGTCGGAATTCAGTGAACTCATCAAAATGCCTGTTCGTGACTCGCATATTAAAGAATTCCTCCAGAAATTCAGACTCGAAGTCCTTCCACTTCATCTAGTCCACTGACTTTCTAGCTTTTACCCGTTCCCACCACATCCTGGCGTCGCCAGTGAGGCAGAATGAGACACATTTAATTTTCTCGTGCTCGGGCCAGTCTAATAATTTCACTGTGCTCTCAACTGTCTTGAGCCAGGCCTGGGCGTCCCAGGGCTCGCAGGTGCCCGAGAACTTCTCCGGCTTCAGTCTCTGCCACTGAATCAGATAGGCCTCCTATCGGACTCCTCGGACCGGAGTGTCCAGGGGTGCCTGTGCAGTTGGAGGCTCAGTAGGCATCACATTCTGACTTCCCTGCGGGGTTGCAGTGTTCCCCTGCTGGGTCATTAGAGTGTTTATTATCTGCTGTTGTTCAGTGACCTGACGCTGCAGATCTGTGATTACTTGCATCATATCAGGTGAGAGTGCTGTCTCGTTACCCCGATTGCTACGTCTTCTAGCCATATCTATCATACAGGTGATAAATAAACTACATAAGAATTAACGCTACTTTTTCTTGTTATGCAAGCATTAATCATCTCTATACATGTCATTACTGTACATGCAGTAAAATAAAGCGAGGTTAGAATTTCTTACTTGGAAGCGGCAGGATGAAGCTTGATGTGTGTGTGGTGGAGGGGAAACCTGCTCTGATACCAACCTGTAACGCCCGCCCTTATATCTACTCTCGGGGCGGGGTTACGTAATAATTAATCATACTTTTTTTTTTCTATCTTCTAGCATGGCATTAAAACAACAACGCAAGGGCTAAGGACTGAGCATGCTTGTTTAACTATCAAAGTCATTCTATAACATGATAATATCACTAGTAATGTAACTCATAACATAATCAAGTATAAGAGACCTCCAAGGTAAACACTATCATGCCATGTCAATCCTAATCACTAACACTTATTGTCAAGGGAACATAAACATAAACATAAATATGTAGATATAGAAGTCTTTCTTTCCCGAGCCACCACCCCACACATCTTCAGCCTTCCTGCCTCTTCCTTTAGTTCATGTGTTCCTTACCTTTATCTGCAGCATAAGACAACACATAACTAGTAAGCATAAAAGCTTAGTAAGGATCCGGTCCTACTCGCAAAATCCATACGAAAGCATACAGCGTGTGTACATAACAAGACATAAGCATGAGTTCATCATAGCATACTAAACATCAAGTTTCTAAGCATGCAGCATATAGAATTTTAAGCATACCTATCACATGCAATAAATGTTTTTCAAAGCAGTTCCATAATGGTATTACTTAAAAATACATCCATATCATATTGGGCCCTGTTGTGTACCAACTATCGCGCGGAACTATTGCGCGTTCCCTAATGAATTGGGGTAGCGAGCCACCAATTAATTAGAGCAGGACCCTTCCGTCCTACCGGAGCCATGACCTTACGTTAACATGCACCCCGGATTTGTTTAACGACCCCCTTACGAGTCGGGTACACAACTTCAAAAGTAAAATACTTATCATGCTTTTACATATATGCTAAGGAGTACTCCAAATCACTTCTTACAGGACACACCACTCTTCAAGGGTGCTCATGATCCCGGAGGGACACACCACACAACATAAGGGGTGCTCTTGATCCCATACTTAGTAGAGTATCCGTTCAAGCATTTTAACATATCACATGCAATTTCATAAGTGTGCCCCATGGGCTATAAGACATGCTCATACATACATCATAATTCAACCACTTAACATACTTTAGATCTGACAAGATTTGGTCACATAGGTCATACTCATATCATAGGAAGTGGTAGCATGCTAGCAATTAAGATTTCAATCAGACATCTCATTTAAACACCTCATGCATAAACATATCATAGCATGCTAACAATTAAGGTTTCAATATCAACCATTCCATTTAACACCACATGCATATACATATAATCATCCCCAACCATAAACATATATCATAGGGTAGTTTGACCTTGACAAACCCTAGTCCTAGTGGGTTGGCCGAAACATCAAGAGTAGGGAAAGATTAGGACTTTTGCATTGATCATTCACACAAACAATGATACAAACACCTTGTATACAATATCATACCATACACTAAGCATGAATATTTTCTAGGATAATTCAACTCTCCTTAACCCTAATTCATTGCTTTGGCCGAAACCCTTACAAACCCTAAACCTTAGTTGTTGTCATCACAAAATGAAGGGTCACCACATATGTGGATACCCTAAGTCCTAAGGGTTCTTTCATGTATCAAAAAGTAGCCAAACACTTCCCTTTGGAAGTGGCCGAACCCTATACAAGGACAACCCTAGATTTTTATTCATTACATTTGAAGGATACAACACACACATATACCCTAAGTTCCAAGGGGTCTACACATGTAACAAGAAGAAATCAAGGCCTCCTCTTTGAGGTTGGCCGAAAGTCACACAAGGATATAACCCTAGGTTTTTTTTGTTCACAACATTTTGATTAAACCCCATATACATATACCCTAAGTTCCAAGGGTCTACTAGTGTAATAAAAAGGAACCAAAGCCTTCCCCTAAGGGGGTGGCCGAAACATGCCAAGGGGAAAAAGTCCCCATTTTTTTTTGAAACAATCAAGGAAACAACACATACGATAACCATTACACTGCAGGCGAGGGGATACTTACATCCTTTCGCTTGAATTTCTTCTCCTCTTAAAATCTTAGGGTACCCTTAAAGAAGAAGAAGATGAGAGTTTCCCTTGTTAGTCTTCTCTAGCAACCTTGGCCCTAGTAGAGGGCAAGAACCTTCAATGGATTCCTTTCTCCTTCCAATTCCCTAGGGTTAAAACCCTAGGGTTCACTTTTTTTTCGAAAATGAAAAGAGAAGAAGAAGAAGTGGATTTCGGTGATGAGAGGGAGGAAGAAGAAGAAGAAGAGGAAGTTATTCCAACTTCCCTTATTTATACTTTTCTCATGAAGAGACATGTCTCTTCACTTCCCTAGCTTTTAACAAGCATGTTTCTTATTCCCTCTACAAGAAACATTGCTTGGTTCATTGGTTATGACATGGTGAGTGCAACTAGGAGGTTCAAGGTTCAATCCTTGCTTCCTCCTTTTTATCACATTTTGCACTAATCCATATCAAAGCCCATTAAGCCAAGCCCATCATGAAATTTCATAATATTAATAATATTTCATGAATTTCATAATATTTCATGTTCATGAATTCATAATATTTTCTAATATCCATGATAATATTTCATGAATTTCATAATATTTCATATTCATGAATTCATAATATTTTCTAATATCCATGATAATATTTCATGAATTTCATAATATTTCATATTCATGAATTCATAATATTTCCTGATATCCATAATACTATTTCATGAATTTCATGATATTTCATAGCATTCTATATGGGAAAATTTTGGGGCGTTACAATCCTCCATACCTTATAAAAAGTTCGTCCCGAACTTTAAAATAATTCCGGATACTTTAATCGTATTGCCTCCTCTCGTTCCCATGTGGCTTCTTCGAATTGTTCATTCCGCCACAGAACCTTTACTAAGGGTACTTCCTTGTTCCTTAGCTTTTTAACTTCCCGATCTAAGATCTGTATAGGTCGGCGTTCGGAACATAAGTTCTCTTGATCTTGTACTGGTGGAGGTTCTATCCTTTGATTTCCATCAGAGGTACATTTCCTGAGCATTGATACATGGAAGACATTGTGAATAGCCGACATTTCTAGCGGTAACTCCAGTTCATAGGCCACTTTGCCTACCCGTCTCAGAATTTGATACGGTCCCACATATCTCGGACTCAGCTTCCCTTTCTTTCCGAATCTCATCACCCCTTTCATAGGGGCCACTTTCAGGAATACTGAATCCCCAACCTCAAACTCTAATGGTCTGCGTCGCTTGTCAGCGTAGATTTTCTGCCGACTCTGAGCAGTCTCTATTCTCTGGCGAATATTCTTTATAGCCTGAGTGGTTTCGTCTATAATATCCGTCGGGAGTCCCATCTCCTTCTTTTCACCACTCTCAAGCCAGCATATAGGAGATCTGCATTTCCTTCCGTATAGTGCTTTGTACGGTGCCATCCCGATAGTAGCCTGATAACTGTTGTTATAAGCAAACTCTGCCAGGCTCAGGTATCGACACCAGCTTCCCTTGAAATCCAAGGCACAAGCTCGCAACATGTCCTCTAATATCTGGTTTACTCTTTCAGTCTGCCCGTCAGTCTGGGGGTGAAAGGCAGTACTAAATTTCAGCTTCGTGCCAAGAGCCTTCTGCACGTGTCCCCAAAAATCCGCAGTAAATCGACCATCTCGATCCGAGATGATGGTCTTGGGAACCCCGTGTAGTCGGATAATTTCCTTGACGTACAGTTGAGCCAACTGCTCCACCGAGTAGGTCATCTGATGGACAGAAAATGGGCGGACTTGGTGAGTCTGTCCACTATAACTCATATGCCATCATATCCATTCGTCGTTCTAGGTAGCCCAGAGATGAAATCCATGGAGATGTCTTCCCATTTCCACTCGGGGATAGACAGGGGTTGCAAAACTCCTCCAGGCCTCTGGTGTTCTGCTTTGACCCTCTGGCAGGTCAAACACATACTGACATAGTGGGCTACATCCCGCTTCATACCAGACCACCAAAATTTTCTCTTCAGATCCTGATACATCTTGGTAGACCCAGGATGCATCGCATAAGGTGTTCCGTGAGCCTCCTCTAGGATTCTTGTCCGTAAGTCGGAGTCGTCGGGAATACATATTCGATCCCGGAGATATAAGACTCCGCTGTCTGAAATCCGAAATCCATCGTCCTTGCCTTCAAGAACCTCTTGCTTGGTTCTCTGAAGACTCGGATCATGATTCTGCTTTTCCAGAATATCGCCGAACAATGTCGGCGCAATCATCAGGGTGGACAACTGTCCTGATATGATTTCAATCCCGTAATTCATAATTTCTTCCCCTAAGGGTTGTGACAAAGCCGACAAAGACATTAAAGCAGCACATGATTTCCTACTGAGAGCATCGGCTACCTTGTTGGCTTTTCCCAGATGGTACAGGATCTCACAATCATAATCCTTGACCAAATCGAGCCATCTGCGCTGTCTCATATTCAGATCTTTCTGGGTGAAGAAATACCGCAGACTCTGGTGATCTGTATAAACTTTACACTGAGTTCCATATAGATAGTGTCTCCATATTTTCAGTGCAAAGACCATCGTTGCTAATTCTAAGTCATGGGTAGGGTAGTTTCTTTCATGTTCCTTCAGTTGCCTAGAGGCATAGGCAATTACCTTACCATTTTGCATAAGCACAGCTCCGAGTCCAAGTTTGGATGCATCGCTGTACATATCGAAACCCATATCGCTCTCGGGAAGAGTCAATATTGGAGCGCTAGTCAGCCTCCTTTTTAGTTCAGTAAAGCTCTTTTCACATTCCTCGGTCCATATATATTTCTTGTCTTTCTTCGTAAGAGCTGTCATAGGGGCTGCAATCCGAGAGAAGTTCTCTACGAATTTTCTGTAATAGCCTGCTAGCCCGAGAAAACTTCGGATTTCACTGGCATTCTTGGGTCTAGTCCAGTTACTCACAGCTGCAATTTTAGTCGGGTCCACCATTACTCCTTCCTTGGAGATAACATGTCCCAAGAATGATACTTGATCGAGCCAGAACTCGCATTTGGAAAATTTAGCATACAGTTGTTCCTTCTGAAGAATCTGTAGTACTCTACTCAGGTGTTCAGCATGTTCTTCGGGAGTTCTCGAATATATAAGGATATCATCGATAAAGACGATCACAAATCTGTCGAGGAATGCCGAGAATACTCGATTCATTAAATCCATAAACATAGCTGGCGCATTGGTAACTCCAAATGGCATAACTACGAACTCATAATGTCCGTATCTGGTTCGGAAAGCCGTCTTCGGTATATCCTCCTTTTTCACCCTGACTTGGTGATATCCAGATCTCAAGTCAATCTTAGAGAATACCGTGGCTCCCTTCAGTTGATCAAACAGGTCATCTATCCTGGGTAAAGGGTACCTATTCTTAATAGTCACATTGTTCAGCGCCCGGTAGTCGATACACATTCGCATCGACCCATCCTTCTTTTTCACGAACAGTACGGGAGCTCCCCAGGGGGAATGACTAGGGCGGATGAGTCCCTTGTCAAGCAGCTCCTGTAACTGCCCCTGTAATTCCTTTAATTCCGTCGGTGCCATCCGGTATGGTGCCTTAGAAATGGGGTTAGTACCAGGAACCAACTCAATTGCAAATTCAATATCTCTTTCAGGTGCTAACCCTGGTAAGTCATCGGGAAATACCTCTGGGTAATTGCATACGACTTTGACGTCTTCTAGCTTCGGGCCCTCGGTAGGACTGGTATCAACCACATGAGCTAGAAATCCAGAGCATCCCTTTTCTAACATCTTCCTTGCTTTCAGAGCTGACAAGAATTTACTTGTCCTCTTCCTCAGCTCTCCGAGAAATTCGAACAGAATTTTCGCCTCAGGTTGGAAGATAACTCTTCGTTTCCAGCACTCAATGGAGGCGCCATATTTGTTCAAGAAATCCATGCCCAATATCACATCATAATCTGACATATCAAGCACTATCAGATCGCCGTAGAGTTCCCTATCTGCGATCCTGATTGGTGCGGCTCGTAGCACTTGGGTAGAGGGCATCACCTCACCCGAGGGCAGTGTTGTCAGAAACTTGCAGTCTAAATCTTGCAGTGACATATCCTTTCTTTTGGCATATTGCATAGAGATAAACGAATGTGTTGCCCCGGTGTCAAATAAAGCAGTAGCATACTGACTGTAAATAGATATCCGACCTGTGACAACGGTAGAGGCAGTCGCCACGTCTTCTTTCGTAAGAGAGAAAACCCTGGCGTTTGTTGTGGCAGGCGGGGCTTCTAATCTCCCCTGGCATATATGAGTACCATCTATAGCTGCCTGCATCAGGTGTAGCTGGGGAGGAGCACCTTTGTACTGAACATATTGCGGCTGAGGTGCTTTGGCTGCAGTAGGACACTCTCTAGCCATGTGTCCTTCCTTTCCACAAGTAAAGCATCTCCTGGCGCCTAAAAGACATGTCCCTGGGTGCATCTTCCCACAATTGGCACATTGGGGATATTTAGGCTTCTTGCCTAAATAACCACTGGCAGATTTATCTCATGGCTTCCTCTTTCCGTTGTGATTCCTTTTCCAGTGGGGGTTGCTATTTGGAGGTTTCTGACCTCCCGACTGATTCTGACTCTTGCTGGCAGTCAGGGGTTGGCTCTGCTGGTTAATATTCTTTAGATAATGCTCGGTAATAAGGGTGCTGCTGAACAGTTCCTCCGCAGTCTGGGGCCTATTAACGCCGCCAGCTACATTCAGAGCTATCTCGGGCCTGAGCATCTTGAGCATTAATCTGACCCTTTCCTTCTCTGTACTGACCAACTCCGGACATAATCGTGCCAGTCGGTTAAATTGCTTAACAGCATCGTTGACTGAGAGATTTCCCTGCCGGAATTCAGTGAACTCATCAAAATGCCTGTTCGTGACTCGCATATTAAAGAATTCCTCCAGAAATTCGGACTCGAAGTCCTTCCACTTCATCTGGTCCACTGACCTTCTAGCTTTTACCCATTCCCACCACATCCTGGCGTCGCCAGTGAGGCAGAACGAGACACATTTAATTTTCTCGTGCTCGGGCCAGTCTAATAATTCCACTGTGCTCTCAACTGTCTTGAGCCAGGCCTGGGCGTCCCAGGGCTCGCAGGTGCCCGAGAACTTCTCCGGCTTCAGTCTCTGCCACTGAATCAGATAGGCCTCCTGTCGGACTCCTCGGACCGGAGTGTCCGGGGATGCCTGTGCAGTTGGAGGCTCAGTAGGCATCACATTTTGACTTCCCTGCGGGGTTGCAGTGTTCCCCTGCTGGGTCATCAGAGTGTTTATTATCTGTTGTTGTTCAGTGACCTGACGCTGCATATTTATGATTACTTGCATCATATCAGGTGGGGGTGCTGTCTCGTTACCCCGATTGCTACGTCTTCTAGCCATATCTATCATACAGGTGATAAATAAACTACATAAGAATTAACGCTACTTTTTCTTCTTATGCAAGCATTAATCATCTCTATACATGTCATTACTGTACATGCAATAAAATAAAGCGAGGTTAGGATTTCTTACTTGGAAGCGGCAGGATGAAGCTTGATGTGTGTGTGGTGGAGGGGAAACCTGCTCTGATACCAACCTGTAACGCCCGCCCTTATATCTACTCTCGGGGCGGGGTTACGTAATAATTAATCATACTTATTTTTTTTTTCTATCTTCTAGCATGGCATTAAAACTACAACGCAAGGGCTAAGGACTGAGCATGCTTGTTTAACTATCAAAGTCATTCTATAACATGATAATATCACTAGTAATGTAACTCATAACATAATCAAGTATAAGAGACCTCCAAGGTAAACACTATCATGCCATGTCAATCCTAATCACTAACACTTATTGTCAAGGGAACATAAACATAAACATAAGTATGTAGATATAGAAGTCTTTCTTTCCCGAGCCACCACCCCACACATCTTCAGCCTTCCTGCCTCTTCCTTTAGTTCATGTGTTCCTTACCTTTATCTGCAGCATAAGACAACACATAACTAGTAAGCATAAAAGCTTAGTAAGGATCCGGTCCTACTTGCAAAATCCATACGAAAGCATACAGCGTATGTACATAACAAGACATAAGCATGAGTTCATCATAGCATACTAAACATCAAGTTTCTAAGCATGCAACATATAGAATTTTAAGCATACCTATCACATGCAATAAATGTTTTTCAAAGCAGTTCCATAATGGTATTACTTAAAAATACATCCATATCATATACGATAACCATTACACTGCAGGCGAGGGGATACTTACATCCTTTCGCTTGAATTTCTTCTCCTCTTAAAATCTTAGGGTACCCTTAAAGAAGAAGAAGATGAGAGTTTCCCTTGTTAGTCTTCTCTAGCAACCTTGGCCCTAGTAGAGGGCAAGAACCTTCAATGGATTCCTTTCTCCTTCCAATTCCCTAGGGTTAAAACCCTAGGGTTCACTTTTTTTCGAAAATGAAAAGAGAAGAAGAAGAAGTGGATTTCGGTGATGAGAGGGAGGAAGAAGAAGAAGAAGAGGAAGTTATTCCAACTTCCCTTATTTATACTTTTCTCATGAAGAGACATGTCTCTTCACTTCCCTAGTTTTTAACAAGCATGTTTCTTATTCCCTCTACAAGAAACATTGCTTGGTTCATTGGTTATGACATGGTGAGTGCAACTAGGAGGTTCAAGGTTCAATCCTTGCTTCCTCCTTTTTATCACATTTTGCACTAATCCATATCAAAGCCCATTAAGCCAAGCCCATCATGAAATTTCATAATATTAATAATATTTCATGAATTTCATAATATTTCATATTCATGAATTCATAATATTTTCTAATATCCATGATAATATTTCATGAATTTCATAATATTTCATATTCATGAATTCATAATATTTTCTAATATCCATGATAATATTTCATGAATTTCATAATATTTTATATTCATGAATTCATAATATTTCCTGATATCCATAATACTATTTCATGAATTTCATGATATTTCATAGCATTCTATATGGGAAAATTTTGGAGCGTTACACATTTCCTGGAGGTGCACCTTCTTTGAGTACTACACCGGGGTCCTGTGCTCATACTGATGCGACGATGGATGACCATTTGCGCGATGACGACCCTCCCACTGACACTTGAGCTAGGATGTTTGCTGTCTTATCATTTGACTGTGTTGTATGACTTTTGGGCTGTATGCCCTGTGACTTGATTGTTGTGGTCTTGTGCCACACGTATTTTGCTACTTGTCTGGATGACTTATGTTTTGACTTATCTGACTTTGTTTCACATGCTTATCTGATACTAGTATATCTATTGTTGATGCCATGTTGGTTATATGAGTATCATCTGCATGTTTGCTAAATTATCATATTTATGCTTACAATGTCATGTCTACTTTATATTTATGGATATTACGGTATATTTGTGGGTTTATACTTCATACTCATATGATGCATGTGATTGCTATGTCTTGCTATATCTTTTTCACATGAGTTCGTATGGTTATTCCACAAACTATCACATCTTTGTTGATTTGGGATACCCCTAGGTTTGAGGGGGAGTTTGTTTAAAACTTAACAGCCCCTCTAGCTCCTTTTCGGTGTTTGACAAAGGGGGAGAGTGTGGATCGGTTAAGTTTAGGTTGATCATGTTGTAGGGGGAGGATCTGGATTCCCCTATGATTCTAAAGTTGAGAAAATTGATTGAATCCCTAAACTTAAAATCGGATTGTCAAACAACAAAAAGGGGGAGATTGTTGATGTAGTCTGGCCCTGATTGTTGTTTTGGTATTGACATCGATTTTAGTTTAGGTTGATTATGATGATTATGATTAAAGTCCTGGTCGGGGATCAGGCATGGGATGGAAAATCCTAGTATAGAGGGCTAGGTGTTGAAAAGTCCTGACCTGGATGGTTAGGTGTTGAAAAGTCCTAGCTTGGAGGGCTAGGTGTTGGAAAAGTCCTAATTCGGAAAGGTTGGGTGAAAAGTCCTAGCTTGGAGGGCTAGGTGAAAAGTCCTAACTTGGAGGGTTAGGTGCAAATTCCCATCCTGGAGAATTAGGTGAAAAAGTCCTGGCTTGGAGGGTCAGGTGCCTAGCTTGGAGGGCTAGGTTGAATGATGTTCTAACTCGGAAGGGTTGGGTGAAAAGTCCTAGCTTGGAGGGCTAGGTGAAAAGTCCTAGCTTGGAGGGCTAGGTGAAAAGTCCTAACATGGAGGGTTAGGTGCAAATTCCCAACTTGGAGAGTTAGATGGAAAATCCTTAGCTTGGAGGGCTAAGGTGGATGGAAACTTAGCTTGGAGGGATGAGTTTGAGTCCCTGGATCGGTCTGGTGATCGATCAGGGATTCTGGCACGCTGCTCCTTCGTGGATCGGTCTGGTGACCGATCCAGCGATGACTGATCGGTCGGGTGACCGATCAGGGAGCACACAGTGAGATTGGGAACCTACTGTGCTGCTCCTGATCGATCTGGTGACCGATCAGGGAGTATGCGTTTCACCCATTGACTGGCTCCTGATCGGTCTGGTGACCGATCAGGGAGCGAGCAGTGAGGTTGAGTTCCCTTGCTGAACTGCTCCTGATCGGTCTGATGACCGATCAGGTTTACTGTGCAGATCATTCTGGTGAACGATCCAGCATCGCAGGTTCCTCACTATGATCGATCAGGCTCTAGCCTGATCGGTCTGGTCATGATCTGATCGGTCTGGTGACCGATCAGAAGGCTTAGCCTACGAAACTCAGAAATTGCCCAATATAAGGGTGGATCGGTCCGATGAACGATCCACGACCTAGGATCGGTCTGGTGATCGGTCCAGGAGAATCTCAAAGAAATTGCGATTTCTGATTGAGCGTTGGGGATCGATCAGGACGGAACCTAATCGGTCTGGAACCAGCCTGATCGGTCTGGTGACCGATCAGGAGGCTCTCTGATCGGTCCGGTGACCGATCACTTTAATTCAAATTGCATTGTCAGACGCTCTGATCGCGTCTGAACACAACCGATTCGCTGCCACTTTCCTCTGATATTTGATATGCTGTTTGATTTGCTGCTCTAATACTCTGAGTAAGTTTCAGGTGACAGGGGAGGATTCAAACACTCAAGGAGAAGTCAAAGAGAGCTTTCCTTGGAGCAGGTTTGTCCCTTTCTCCACACAGGTTGCAACGGCTGGATGCAGGACTGAAGCTGCTGACTGAAGCTTGGTTGAGGGAGCTCAGGAAGTTCAGTTAGGGTTCAGTGTAGCTGAAGCGTTGGCAGTGAGGCAGCTGTAAGCTGCTGGAGATGAGATCATCTGTTGCTTAGCGGAGAAACAAAAGGAACGAGAGTTGTAGTGTTCAGTAACGATTTGATTCTTGTGCTCTTGAGTTCCTGCGTTCTGTTTTGCTCCACATTAAGCTTACTGTTCTTGAGTTCTTCAATCATTCTGAGCAAGCTATTGAGAAGCAATCATCATACTTGAGCGCTTGAAGGAGAAAACAAGTGGCTTGGAGTCCGACAGTGGGAAGACACGGAGAAGGGTTCTGCGTGAGATCGCCACTGGGTGGAGCTCAGGGAAGCTTGCTGTGTTTTAGTCCTTGCTAAGTGTTTGAGTAAGATCCTTCTTGTTGTTTCTTTGTGCTTAACCTATATCCTTGTTTGAAACACACTGTGGAGAGGTTTCTCCACCGAGAAGGAGGTTGCTTTATATCCGGTGATCATCGGGGCTTGATCTGCCGACGATCAAGGGATCGCCCACCTTAAGGGCACGCCAAGGAGTAGGGGCAAGTTATCCCCGAACCTTGTAAACCCTCCTTGTTAGCGATCTTGCTAGTTGTGTTTGTTTCGCTTTCATTACATTTTCTGCATAATCTGTTTTCTACTCTTTCCGCTGTGCTACTGATAGTTTAAGTGCAGAAATATTGCTAAGCTCTTCAAAGAGAAGTGGTTGGCTATATTCACCCCCCCCCCTCTCTAGCCATCTCGTTCCCAACAAAGTGCACAAAATGGTCTGAGCAAATTTTTCTAAGAAAAATGGTCTTAAAATTATTTTCTAGACTTTTCTAAGTTGAATTTTTAAGTGCTCAACTTTTTTATGTAAAATTTTTTTTCAAAGTGCATTTGTCTAAGTAATTTTTTAAGTGCATTTTCATTAAGAAAAATCTTTTCTAAATGCATCTTTCTAAGCAAAAGTTTCCTAAGCAAAATGTTTAAGTGCACAAAACCTTTCAAGTAGAATACTTTTCGAAGTGCACAAAATTTTTCTCTAAGTGGAAATTTTTGAGAGAAATCTTTTTTGCAAAATTTGGCTAAGTGAATTTTTTAAGTAAAATTTTATTAAGAGAAATTTTTTTCAAGTGAAATTTTTTTTGGTTTGCAAAAATTGGCTTAATTGGAAAATTTTCTAAGTATAAATATTGTACAAAAATTGGCTTAAAATGAAATTTTTTTTCTAAGTAAAAAGTTTGCACAAAAATATGGTTAAGTGAATTTTTTGTTATGTGAAATTGTTCTAAAGTAAAATTTGGACTTACAACCTTTTTCTAAGAACTATGCTAAGTGTAAATTTTTGCAAATACTTTGCTTTATTTTGAAAAACACTTAGTCAAAATTTTAAAACACTTTGACATTTTGAAATTGCATATCATTGAGAGCTTCAGGGGAAGAATATCTATTTCAGGGGGAGTTTAGTAAATGTTTTTTTGTAATTTCCTTGATAAACATGATTGTTATTTTAAACATGGTTGTGTGCTTTAATGGTTTAAACTTAACTTTTTGAACCTGGTTGCCATAAATCAAAAAGGGGGAGATTGTTGGTGCCAGAAGCACCAAAGTCAAACTTGTGTTTTGATAATGACAAAGGGTTCAGAAGTTAAAGTTTTATTGTGATCTAACAATGCTACTCAAGTGTGCAGGCAAAGTCCTAAGTATACTAGGCACCTAAGTTCTGACATAAGGTTGGGCAATAAGTCCTGGTCTTGGACTGGGCACCAAAGACCTGGTGAGTGAAGCTGGGCAATAAGTCATGTTTGTGGACTGGGCACCGAAGACCTGATGAGTGAAGCTGGGCAATAAATCCTGGTTACGGACTAAGCACGAAGACCTGATCCGAGGGATTGGGCAAAAGTCCAACCAGAGGAGTCGGTTCGCAAAAAGGTAAACTCTCCTAAGAGGAGTAGGTGAGGACGAGTTCCCCGTAGGAGGGAACATTAGGCGTTGGTTCAACCTAGGGTTCCATTTTGGAAGCCCAAAGTCAAAACCAAGACAGCTCAGGCCGTTAATCATGCTTAAATGATATTATATTGTTTATTATTTGTGTTTTGGAACTAACCTTGGTTGTAGGAATGAAGGGTGAAAGTTTTCTGCTCCCAGGCGCCTCAATGGTGTCAGGTGCCTGTTTAACCAGGTGCCTGTGTTGTTACAGGCACCCCAGACAAAGGTGTTTCCAAGCTTATCGAAGAAAGCTGCCAAATCATCAATTGAGGTGTCTGTGTTCATGCAGGTGCCCCAGTCATCACAGGTGCCCCAGTTGAAGGGATAAGCAAGGGTGTTTCCAAGCCAATCGAAGCAAGCTGCCAAATCCTCAATTGAGGTGCCTGTGTTTATACAGGCACCCCAGTCAGCTCAGGCGCCCCAGTTGAAGGGATAAGCACTGGCCAAGTCTGCGAATGGAGTTTCTCGTAGGACAGACCACGTGTCAGGTACCCCCTTCAACATAGGCGCCAGTGACTGCTATATAAAGGGGTTCACCCCCTTGGCTTCGAACACAACTTCTTTCTACGCATTCTTTCAAGTGCTCTGCTCCAAACGCTCCGTGCTCAAGACTCAAGCGCCAACGATGACCCGCGGCTCTGACATTCAAATTTCTCCGATCGTCGGTATAATCATTTTATTTATGTGTTGTATTTTAATTCTATATTCGAACTTCAAGTTGTAATAATTTTACGGAATATAGAATTGTCCATCGTAAACGGTCAAGGACCGTGGGCCTTGGAGTAGGAGCTGACCGCGACTCTGAACCAAGTAAAACAGACGTGTTAGCATTGATTTGTTTTTTCCGTTGTGCAATTACTCTAAGTGTTCTGAAAAATTATCGATCGATATTCACCCTCCCCCCCTCTATCGATTCAAACCGATCCCACAAAAAGGGGCATGACAAGGTATACTCCTAGCACAGCCCCTGCTTGGGTCATGCTGTTTTTGCCAAAAGGGGCATGGCAGGGTCATGCCCCGTGGAACAGCACGTGCCCAGGGTCATGTGTCCCAGCTATAAAAGGGGGTTTCTCCCCCTTTTCTTGGGGAGGAGGTTTTCTCCCCTTTTAAGGATTTCTCCCTTTGGGAGAATCCATCCCTTAGCCATCCCTTCTTCACTGACGACTTCTTGTGGCTCCAAGATGCTCTCTGATGCTCCCCCATCTCATTGATGGCTTGGATTGGTTCTGAAGATACCACACTCTAAAAATAACTTTTTTCTTCTTCCCCATCTCTTGTATTGGGTGGAGATTACTTCCCTTGAGTCTTAGGTGTGGGATCATTGTGATCGATAGAGGGGGTGAATATTGATTATGTATTTTCGGATGTAGATCAGATTCGACGCAGTGGAAATACGAAAAATGACAAGTTAAAAATAAGGCTAACACTTTATTTTTTACTTGGTTCGGAGTCTATAACGGCTCCTACTCTAAGGCCCATGGGCGTTGACTATTTTCGTTGGGCAATACTATAATTTGTAAAATGAAGTACAAATATGATGAATTTTAAGTATAGAAATGAAATGAAACTATTATACCAATGACACTTAAAGGAAGAGAAGATCTTTTCATTGTAGATGTGGTGTGTCATTGATCTTGAACTTCTTGGGTGCAAAGAACTTGAGCACAGAAGTTTTATTGCTGTGTATTTGAGTGCTTGAATTGATGTCTGGAAGCAAGGGGTGAAACCCCTTTAATATTTGTACTCGGGTGCCCGGGAGGCTATAGGGGTGCCCTCCATGTCGACGATTCAACCGCGTCATTATCCGCTGACTCGGCCAAACTTTATCCCTTCTCGGGCGCCTGGGAGCACTGGGGTGCTTGGGAGCTGATGTGGTTCATCCAACCAGTGACCGCCAACTCAACTTCTCCAATGCTGAGAAAAGGCCTCTGGGGCGCCTGAGTCCTCTCAGGTGCCTGGCTTCCTGAGCGCCTGAGACCTCTCAGGCACCTGCTCATAGGCGTCTGAGTCCTCTCAGGTGCCCCTGATCACAGCTGGCTGGTCTCCTTAGCCTGCAATCAAGGTTAGTCAAAGAACACAATAATATATAACAAATGCATTAATGATTGACAACTAGAGCTATCTGGTTCTGACATTAAATTTTAAATGAAATCCTAGGTCAAACCGACGCCTACTGTTTCCCCTTCCGGAGAACGCGTCTTCACCTACTCCACTTTGGAGAAGTTACCTTTTTCCAACCGGCTCCTCGGGTTGGACATTTGCTCGGCCTCCGAAACTCCCGGATCTCAAGACGTCCGTTCCTCGGCCCATCTCTACTTTTGTTCATAGTCTTTGCTCGACTAACTCTTCTGCCCGATCTTCCGGATCACATCTTCATGCCCAGTCCCCAACCAAGACTTCATGCCCAATTCCTTGAACTAGGTCTTCATGCCCAACCCTCGGTCAGGTCTTCAGTGCCCAGCCCTATGCTAGGACTTCATGCCCAGTCCTCGACTAGGACTTCGTGCTCAACCTTACAGGTCAAGACTTCATGCCTAAGTAAATTAGAACTTTCCTAACACTTAACGAAACACATTAGATCACCAATAATACTTAACATTGAACCCTTTGCCAATATCAAAACAAGGTTCAATATGGTGCTTCCGACATCAACAATCTCCCCTTTTTTGATTTATGCAACACAATTCAAAGTTAAGTAAAAAATTATAATAGTTAAGAAAGAAAGTTTAAAACTAATAAAGTATTGCAGTTTTGAATAGAATAAAGTTTAAAACCAATGTAGTTTTGAATAGAAAAAAGTTCAAACCCAATGCGGTTTTGAATATAATATAGTTTAAAACCAATGCAGTTTTGAACAAAATAAAGTTTCCTCATTATTTCTAATACTCCCACTGAATAATTGTGTTATAAAACACTTAACTATGACCTTTTCCGCCCCCTTTGATATATATCAAAAACATACATAGGTGAATAAAATTTCTAAGAGATATTTTTGAGTTTTTCCAAAATAACTTTAAGTAAAGGATTTCACAATTTTTCCAAAAATAGTTTTCAAACATAAATTGATAACATTTACAATACTTTTGAAAAATACTTTGATTGGAATTTTAAAAATTTTGTTTTAAGTATTTTGAAAATGCATGATCCTCCCCATTAATATGAAACTCTTCTCATGAAGCCCCACATTTTTAAAAAAAATTATGCATTCATCAATTTGAAAGGCTTTTTGAAAATAAGTAAACTTTGAAAAATCCTATGTATAATCATTGAAAAACTCTAAGTAAAATTGAATGAAAATTTTAACTTTTCCAAAAATATAGTTTTGAAATAGCAAAGTACTAAGTACATTTTGAAAAAATAAAGTACTAAGTAGATTTTTGAAAAATCCCCTTAGAAAAAAAAATCTTCAGCTGCTTAGAAAAAAAAATTTGAACAAGAAAAATTTCCTTCTACTTTTCCTCTCTCTCCCCTTTTGCCATATATAAAAAATATTTGCAACAAATATTTAAAAGAATATTTACTTTTCTCTACTCTCCCCTTTTTTAAAAAAATTGATTAAGGAGAAAGTGAAAAAGTTCAGTATCAGAGCTTGTGAGTTTTGAAAAAAGTAAAAAAAAAATGAACAAAAATAATTCAAAGTAAAATAATGTCAAGAATTATGATAAGTTCTAAGTAACACAATTTTGAAATAATTAAGCAATAACAAAGAACTAATACTGAAAAAATAGAATTTGAACCAAGTTAATACCCATTTAAGTCCAAGCATAATTTGAATCTCAGCATTCAAAAGTAAATAATGGTTCTGAAAGTAAGAGAGAGTGAGATAACTTTTGTTTTTGTTTGTTTTTTTCATAAATAGATTTAACTAAAGGGTTTTCTAAATTTTCCAAAGCATAGTTTTAAAAAAATTAAAATTTTACAAAACATAGAACAAATTTCAAATTAAAGAATGTTTAAACATGCTTCCTCTCAAATTATGATTCTCTCCCTATTATAAAGAAAGTTTGGATATTTATTTTTCAAGAAATGATTTTTGAAGAAAACTTTGAAAAGGTTTTCAAAATATTTAAAAAACTAAGTAAAAAAACTTTTGAAAAATATTTTTATTTAATAATTTAAAAAATAAATTTTTCTTTTTCTCTCTCCTTTTGAAAAAAGCAAAGACATAAAGAACTGAAAAGGGAAAAATTCTATGTTCAAAATGATTTCCAAGAGCAATTTAAAAAAAATACATAAGTTCCAAAAATATATAAATATCAAAGCTTAGATTATAGATATTTTTCTAAGTGAAAATGAAATCGAACAAATTCTAAGTGATATCCAAGGTGACTTTTCCAAAACTTATTTTTCTTAGAAAAACAAATTGATTGTCCAAAAGAATTTCCTTGTATAGAAATGTTTGAAAGAATTAGATTAAGTAATTTTCATGTAAGTCAACAAAAAGAAACCTAAAGCATTTAATTAAAAAGTTTGAAGAGTTAAATTTGATTTTTGAAGATTTTGAAATTAATTAAAAAGTTAAATTTGAATTTTAAAAAATTAAGTTAAGTTTGAATTTTGAAAAGTTGAATTTTAAAATTAAATTTTTAATTTTGAAATTAATTATTTAAAATTTAAATTTTGAAAAATTAAGTTTAAATATTTGAAAAATTATTATGTTTAAATTTGAAAAATTAAGTTTATTCATTTGAAAAATTAAGTTTAAACATTTGAAAAATTATTAAGTTTAAATTTTGAAAATTAAGTTTAAATATTTTAGAATTTTAAATAAGGTAATATTTTAAATTTAATTCTTTAAATTAAAGGTGAAATTTATTAGATGTGTAGAGTTAGTTGGGTTGGACTCACCTTTATTGCTCCTAAACATCTCACCAATTTCTAAGTGACAAAACAAGCAACCCTTATTTGTTTTATGAGATGTGTCAAATTTAATCTTTGAATTTAAATATATTAACTATGATTTTATTGAACCTTGAGTTAGATTCAACTTTAACAAGTAGTAAATTGAAAATAAATTTCAATAATTGACTTCAAATTTTGGC
Source organism: Boesenbergia rotunda (assembly GCA_024364735.1). NCBI lineage: Eukaryota > Viridiplantae > Streptophyta > Magnoliopsida > Zingiberales > Zingiberaceae > Boesenbergia > Boesenbergia rotunda. Next base: position 114,345 of record JAGFNQ010007677.1, on the reverse strand, counting down.
GAGGCACAGGGGCCTTCTTGGTTATCGAAGCAACAACCCTTTCCTAGACAAAGCCTTTTAAAGAAATTGTGATTTCAAGTTACTTTTTAAGAAACCTTGGTCTAACTAGTCAAGGATGTGGCGAAGTAGCTTCGGCTAGTTCCACTGGGCTAAAAAGGATAAATAGGATATGTCTTACCCTACCTGACTCCTTAGACAGGCTTCCCTAACGTACTATCATCTCGTCCCATCCTAATACTAGGTTGTGCAAGTTTCAATCAAGTTAGATCTTATTTAACCATTCTTAGTCCTAATTATGGCAATTTTATGAAAAAATATCTTTAAGTAAAATCACAATGAGGGGAAATTTCTAGATTTTGTAAGTTAGCAAGATTATTAATTAATTTATCTAGATTAATTTTCGAAATCATATTTTCTTGTTTTAATTTTCTAAAATTTAAATTAATTAATTTACATGATTAATTATGTTACTTGAGCATGCATCCATATCTAAATTTGACCAAGAGTGATTAGCTAAGATATTAGCATCTATTATAAAAACTAGATTTTCATATAATGTAAATTTACCCATCTCGGTTGGTTGTCTTGGATCATTGGTTCTTCTATCATGCATTCATCATTGTAATGTCCAAACTCCTGCACCTAAAGCATTGAATGTGACTATTGTCCTTTCGTGCTCCTGGAACTAGTTCCTTCATCGTCGTCGGTGGTGTCGTTCGTATCTTACGAGTAGGACACTTATTTTTGTAGTGCCCTCTCTCCCTGCATTTAAAATAAATTATGTGATTTTTGAAATTTAAGTTTACAATTTTACCTTTTGAAACCCCGTTGGGAATCTCCCCCTTGACTGTTGTCATCTCGGATCTGGACTCATGTTTTGATTCTAGATCGAATTTGGCATCGGATTCGGGTTCAGACTCTGTCTCAACTACTTGTGCTTGTACTGAGAGTGCAAGGTAGCTCACTTGAGCTTGTTCTTCTTCGTCAATTCTTCTGATGATTTGAACAGTACACCTTCTAAGACCTCAATGTCAGAAGTCTCTTCGTGTAGGTCGATTAGCCTCTTCTAAATCTCTTTGGCACAGTTGAAAGATCCAACCTGCTTTAATTCTTCTTTGGTCAGGCCGCATTGTAGGATGACTATTGTCTTGGCATCAGTCTCGATTTTTCTCAGTATTGGTTTGTCTAGTTTATCCCAAGTAATTAATGTTCCATCTTCTATAGGTAATGTTAACCCCATTTGGATTATCATCCACAAATCCAGATGGGTCTTTAGGTGGGATTCCATTAGACCTTTCTAGCATCTGAAATTCTCACCGAAGAATAAAAGTGGATGGGCATTGCTCCATTCTTGATGGGTCATTCAGGAAAAATCTCGTACACAAGAAAAATAACAAAGAATGTACCAAGACTTGATCTTGAATTAGTAGTGCGGGAGAAGAAGGAAAAAATTTTCTCGAATTGGGGTAGCATTAATTTCGAAAAAAAATATTAAAATAATAATAAAAAATTTTATGACAAATTTTAAAAAGCAATGATCGTTATATCGATTCTGACTTATGGTGAAAAAATAAGAATTTAAAATTGAAAAAGGCATAAGAATATTTTACACAATTATATTCTTTACTTGAAAGAAATGGCGAAAAATCCGAAAAAGAAAAAAATTGCCCGAATGGTGGTTTCACCAAGTCAGAGCGACTCGCTCTGATACCACTTGTGGGATTGTTGTGATCAATAGAGGGGGGTGAATATCGATTACATATTTTCGGAGGTAAATTAGATTTGACGTAGCGGAAATACAAAAAATGACAAGTCAAAAACAAGGCTAACACTTTATTTTTTTACTTGGTTCAGAGTCTATGATGGCTCCTATTCCAAGGCTCAGGGTCTTTGACTGTTTTCGTTGGCAATACTATAATTCATAAAATGAAGTACAGATATGATGAATTTTAAGTACATATATAAAATGAAACTATTATACCAACGACACTTAAAGGAAGAGACGATCTTTTCGTTATAGGAACGGCGTGTCCTCGATCTTGAACTTCTTGGGCGTAGACAACTTGAGCACAGAAGCTTTATTGCTGTGTTTTTGAGTGCTTGAACTTGAGCAATTGTCGTCTCTCTCCCTTTCTCTCTCTCTCTCTCTCTCTCTCTCTAGCGCTCTTAAGTCTCCTCTCTAAGATTATTAACCTTCACACTCCCGACCAATCTAGGTAATTCACCTTGCGAACTCACTAGTGCTTGACTTATCAGTCTCTATGGATATGATATTTATTATACTACTTGACGACATTCTCGTGCACTTGCGAGATACACACCAAGATTTTGGCACCGTTGAACAGAGCAACATTAGTAAATTAGCAATTGAGTTAGCCTAGACATTTTCTTTCCTTTTTATGTAAATACTTTTTGCTTGCTTTTTCATTTCTCTTAATTTTATGTCTATATTTCCTTTACTATCTATAGCTTATATACATTTTGTTTTCTTTCATTTCTACACTTCTTTCTCTTGCATTATTTTTTGCACTTCCTTGTTAAGTTTTTTATATGATCCCATAAGCAATAATTTGAGTAACAGACCTCCGAGAAAATTATTTATGACCACATCTTCAAGATCTCCATCTCCTAATGTGCAACTCCAGATTGAGGTTGATGATTCTGATGCTGACCAGTATGAGTACCTATGCCAAGTATGTGGAAGCACGACCCATCCAGCTGCTTTATGTCACCTTTTCCAAAGCATTGCTAACACTCTTACATAACATCAGAATTTATTTCAACCTTAAACTCTTGAGCAATGAGTACTTCCAACCACAGCAGTTTGTTCCTGATCAACCTGATCAAGACTACAATCAAGATTGGATGGATCGTCAATATTTTGACTATGAAAGCATAGAGTTGAGAGGACTTTTCAAGATTTCCAGAGTTCATTAGAATTCTAAGATTAGATGGGTCACATAAATATAAACATATTAAGTCAACTTTCTAAGAAGAACTACAATAGGTGAAACTCTTACCCCTAGTCAGATGAAGACCACAATACAAGATTCTGAAAAGCTCTTAGTGCAATGGGGAGCATGATTCATATGGACACTATATGGGATCAATGATATCGATAGACGGGGGTGAATATCAATTCAAAATTTTTAGATTAACAACGGAGTAAATGCAGTGGAAATAAAGAAAATACAAGTCAAAACAACGCTGATAGCTTTATTTTTACTTGATTCGAAGTCTATGACGGCTCCTACTCCAAGGCCCACGATCATGTTGGTACCCCGGTTAGTTTTAATATGATCAACTAGGTTAAGATAGATCAAGTGATTTCTAATCCCTCTACTAAGTGTGCAGGAGCTTAGGTACAGAGGAAGTCGAGCGTAAGATGTAGGGGATGAGAAGGATTGTGCGAGGAATTGAGCCGACGGGCTTGGTGCAATCCAAGGGACGCAGAAGCTACGGAAGAGTATGCCGGTGGATCGAGAAGGACGTGTGCAATGTCTGAGGAACGGGAAGCCGGGAGGAAGCACGGTCGAGGGGCGAAAGGTCGGAGTCGAGTTCGGGTGAGCCTAACTCCGGTTGGCTGGAAATCACCTAGAAGACGAAGAACTAAAAGGCTGGTCAGTTTGACCAAGTAAAACCAAGCGCCCGATAAAAGAGGGATTTATTTGTTGCTAAGAAGACTCAAACTTGAAATTTCAGGAAGCACATGTCTCCATACTTTCCACTTGGGATAGCTGGCGAAATCAATGAGCTATTGCAAGCAGAAGATAAAGTCAATGAGCTGCTGCAAGCAGAAGATAAAGTTTTAATTAAACTTTATCTCTTAAAGGATAAAACCGTATCCTTTAATCAGATCCAATGGATGTAATTTAATCCCATCCAAGATCAACCGCCAGATTACATCCATGGATCAACAGCCAAGAGAAAATTCATCAATAATCAACAACCAAGATTTAATCTCTTAGGCTATAAATAGGCTTAGAGTTTTAGCTTTAGGATATTCATTTCAATTGTAAAAAGTCTAAGCGTGCTTTTGTTATAAGGCTTCTCCCCCATAAGGAGAGTTTTATTGAGTATCCACTGCCTTGGAAGCAATGTTCTCAGTTGCGACCAAGTGTCTTTTTAAAAGGCAAGTTTCTTTAATTTTTATCCCCATCTTTTTGATGTGCATCAACCCAGGTTCAATTATGGTTAAACAAAAAATAAAACATAATAACTAAGTTAAACAATTTAATCATAAAAATAGAATTGATAAATTATGCAAAAAAAAAAAACACTCCCCCTGAACCTCAATCCTACTCTCCCCCTTTGATCACAACAAAAAATGGGAAAACATAATTAGGGAGGAAAAAAATTTGAGTGCGGTAAAAAAATATTCTAAATAAAAAAAATTGCATTGCCACAGATTTTTCAAATTTAAAATGACAAACTTTTTTCGAAGTTAATTCCATTTTTTTATCGAATTTTGAAAATTAAAATAAATTAGATTTTAATAAACAATTCATAAAAAATTGAACATCTATAAAAAAAATCTGAATATTTTTGTCAAAATTGAAAATGAAGATATGAGTTTGGACAAAAATTTTGAGCTTTAAATTCGTTCATCAAGCCCGAAAATAAATAAAAACCCAACAAATAAGAGTTTTTAAAGAATAAATTTTAAAAAAATTTAAAAAAAATGCATTGAAAATTTTGAAAAAATTATATCTGAATCATAAAAAATTGGATCTATGAAAATACATTATTTATCTATCTTTAAAATTTTAATTTCAAATTTTGAGCAGAAAATCATAAAAATAAAAAATATATATTCGAAAAATTTTGAAAAATTTCCAGTAGATAGACAACATAATTGTATATAGAGAAAAATAAATAAAGACATAATTTTTATCAGAAAAAAATGTGCACATATATAATAACTAAAAACACTTATTAGTTTAATACAAATTTAGGAACCAAAATAAGTTCCTATCTACAAGATTAATTAAAAATTTAGATGGAATATAGCTTTTGTGTACTTTTTTAAATTGTCCCTTATGGTTTTTAAAATACCAATTTAAATTATCAGGAGAGCTATTTTTCTTTTGGCATAAATATGTAATATCAAGTTTTAATTTTTGTACTAGGTTTTTCAAATTGTCATTTTGATTTTTCAAAATATCAGAAGAGGATGTAAGTGTCAATTCATTTTTTAATTTTTAATTTTTTTTTAATCTACAATTAGATTTGAGCAAGGCTTTAACTCCTATGTACAACTGATCATGAGGAAGAAAACAAACCTCACATACCGGGTCGCTTTTGAAAAGCGACGTTCTTCCTTTGTCGTCACTTTCTTCTGACGTCTCTCTCCCTTCATCAGTGCTCCCTTCTTGATGACTTAGCATCAGCATATGTCCCGCATATTCTTGACCTTCCAACGCTTCTAACGAGGACTCATCTCAGGTGTCCTTTAGTGCCTCTGAGGTACCTTCATGCAATTCTAGGAATTTCTCCCAGAACTCTTTTGTTGAGTTGTAATTCTCGATGCGATTGACTTCTTGCACGGGAAGAACGACTAGCAGATGAAATTCTGCTTTACCATTTGCTATAAAGTCCGTTTGCTCCTTCTTGGTCCATGGCTTTACTTATTTATCCTCTCCATTGTTGTCTTTAGGAACTAAAAAACTATTTTTCATAATTAGTAGCAGTTCAATATTAGTTTTAAAAAAATACTTGCATTCGACGCTTCCATATCACGAACACCCCCACAAACTTTGGTGGGTAGATTACTACTCCAGTCATTTTCTCGAAATTGCTGCAGTAGGTGGTTAGTCCTTCTGCGGCAACCTCGGCTCTGATACTGATACCACTTGTTAGATCGGGTTGGCCCGACTAGAGGGGGTGAATAGACGGTTAAACCCGATCCAACAGGTCCTTGACAATTTTTATTGGGCAATTCTATAAGCACAAAATATGTTACAGAATATGTAAGTTTAAGTACAAAATAAAAATGCTAATTATACCACAACACTTGCTAAAGATTAAAGAGGGTGTTTCATCGTTAGAGCAGTGTGTTGTCAATCTCAGACTATTTTGGCGCAGCGAACTTGAGCATAGAGAGCATAGAAACATGATTGTAATAAATGTAAGTAATTTCCAAGACTGAGGGGGAAAACCCCCTTATATACTGGCACTCGGGAGCCCGAGTGTGCATAGGGGTGCCTCCACGTCATCGCTTCAGCCGCGTTGTGATCCGCTGACTTGGCCAAACTTTATCCTCTCTCGGGCGCCTAAGTACTCTTGGGCGCCTGAGTGCTGGTGTGGCACGTCTAATCAGCAACCGCCAACTCAGCTTCACCAAAGCTAAGAAAATCACACTGGGGCACCTGAGACCTCTTGGGCGCCTATCTACACGAGCGCCCGAGACCTCTCGGGCGCCTGTATACTTAGGCACCCGAGACCTCTCGAGCGCTTGTCTACATGAGCACCCGAGACCTCTCCGGTGCCTGTATACTCGAGCGCCCTCAAGGACGCTAGGTCAACTACTTGGGTTGCAATACAGATTAGTCCAAATGCAAAAAATATTATAAGAATTATATACATATACGAAAGTCGGAGTTGTCTGATTATGACTTTGGATTTCAAAATGAAATCCTAGGTCGGACCGATACCTACATTCCCTCTTTCGATGAACGCGTCCTCACCTACTCCACTCAGGAGAAGTTACCATTTGCCAATCGGCACCTCCGATTGGACATTTGCTCATCCTTCGAAGCTTCCAGATCTTGAGACGTCCGTACCTTGACCCGTCCCTACTTTTGTCCGTTGTCCTCGCTCGGCGAAGTCTTCTACCCGATCTTCCGGATCAAGTATTCGATGCCCAATTCCTTGAACCAAGTCTTCGTGCCCAATCAACCGTCAGGTCTTCGGTGCCCAGCCCTCGGTTAGGACTTCGTGCCCAGTCCTCGACCAGAACTTCGTGCTCAACCCTGCAGGTCAAGACTTCATGCCTAGACAAACTAAGATTTTCCTGCACACTTAGTCAAATACGTTAGATTACAAAACATACTTAACATTGAACTCATTGTCATTATCAAAACAAGGTTCTATCTGGTGCTTCTGGCATCAACAATCTCCCCCGTTTTTATTTATGGTAACCTAGTTCAAAAGTTATGTTAAAATAGATAATTTAATCAATAGTAAAGGCATTCAAAGAAATAGAGTTCAACATGTTTTCAAAGATTAAAGTAATTTTTTCACAGTTAGAAATATTTGAAAAAAAATAGACTTTGTAAATCTCCACCTTGATAAGTAATCTCCCCCTTGTTATGTTAGGATTTGAAATATTTGCAATTTGGGTTCAATTTTAAAAAAACACTTGTAAATTTGAAAGAATACATGAAGCTCCCCTTTAATATCAAATTCTCCCCCTGAAGCATTTGAAAAACATGCAATCTTCTAACTCTCGAATAGGTAGATACACTAGATGCGTAGATGATAGTCTGGATAATTTGGAGTTGGATGTCTATATCAAGATGGTGAATTATGTCGTAAAGTAGGAAGGAGTGGAAAGGTCTCATAACCGCTACATCTCGAGAAGTCAGTGGTAGAATGCAATGAACCAAAACTCAATAAGTGTGTAATCCTAAATACGCAAATCGACAGATCGAAAGTTAAACATAGTAGGATCTCTCTCACCCTCAAAAAAGTAATTGTAAAGTGTATCAAGGGTGATATGAGAGTAAGGAGCAGGAAAAGGAAGGTCCCTCGGGGTAGCAGATGAAAGTGGACTGAAAGGGTCGTAGTCCAAGAAAGTTAGTAAACAAGGCAGGGGTAATGGTAAGATTATGGGCCAGGACTATGGTAGAATAGCTAAGATCATTATCCTTGACCAAGTTATCATAAAATTTTGCACATAAGGTGGTATTTATTGGGCTATTGCAGTAAACTAAATGATCAAGTTAGTAGTTAATGGCTTCTACAGTTAAGAGACATGATCGATTAAAGAAGTCTCTACTAAGATAGTGAGTTTGAAATAGTTTATAGATAGTGGTTGTAAACTTATTGAAGAGTGCTAGTGATGGAAACCTAGGGTCAGGACTAGGCTCAGCAGTAGGGTCGGCCTCAGTAACACGACATTTTCTAAACAAATAAATAGCATAATAATTAAGCAGATATTTGAAAATTAAGGAAAAGTTTAGATTAAAATTTTACCGAGGAGGCATAGTTAGATATTAATTAGAGAGGATGACCCTCAGTTGATCACGACCGTTCGGGCAAAGTTTGGAAGGGAAAGAAGAGGAGCAAAGGGTGTTTTGAAGGGTTTTGAGGTGCCTTGGATGGTGCCATGGGGCTGCTAACTAGTGGCTTATATAGCCACCGGTCGGGCACCCAAGTGCCCTAAAGGGCGCCCGGGGTAGTAAAAAGTGTAAGGAGCCTGAGTGGGTTCTCGGGTTCTTGGGATCAGCTGGCCGCCCCTATTTTTGCAAAACAAGGGGTGCCTCGAAACTGAGCCAAGGCGGGTTTTGTAACACCCAATAATTTTCTAGTATTATTAGGGATTTTTTAGAATTTTTCTAGCATTTTTCGGAATTAAAATAAAAAGAAAAAGAAAAAGGGGTCGAGCGGGGTTTGATCTCACGACCACAGGGCAAAGCAAGCCCTTAAGGGAGTTGGGGTAACCAGCTGGGCAAGGGTATCAAGCACAAAAAAGAATGAAGCGAATTAATGTTATAGTTGATTTAGCCCGTTTCATGAAGAGGTATTTAAACTTCCGCTTAAGTTGCGATTTAATCCCCTTTTAGGGCTGGACGACGGCGCAAACAGGCAAAGGGGGGCTGCGAAAACAGGGAGAAGGCAAAGGATCTTTTCCTCCTTCTTCTTCCTCTTGAGTAGAACATCTAGGGCTTCTTCCCTAGGGTCAAGGAGGGAGGAGATTTGCGCGAAGAAAGGGAAGAGGAGTGCTACGTTGGGATTTAAACCATACTTAGTGAGTTTTCTTCAAGATAAGGGTAAGTAAATCACTCACCTGCAATAGAAGTAGTTTCGTATGTAGTTTCTCGTTGTAGAACCATGATTTTGTGATCTAAGTGCATGATTTGAGAATATTATTTTATTGTGTGATTTAAGTTTCTAAAGAATATATGTTTTTATCATAGAACTTGAATTTGAGTAGGTTTTGTATGTGTGACCTAAGCATGATAAGACCAAGTTCTTGGAAAGCCCCAAAAATGAGTTTTGGGTTAAGGGCACGCAAGGTGCTCGATGAAAGTTCCAAGTAAGAAAGGTAAAGTTTTGTAGTGCAAAAAGTTATGCAAAAAGAAAGATAGCTTGATAAGTATAAGCTTTATGAGTAAGAAAGTATTTTACTTTTGTAAAGTGACATGTACCGGGCAAAAGAGAGGCCCACAGAAAGTTAGAAAGAAGCTCTAATAGGGTGCGGTGGCTAGCTACCCCGAAACCTATTAGGAATGCGGGCATTGGTACATTGATACCATGGTACAGTGTCAAGGCCTGAGAAAGTTGATTATTATTTTGAAGTATATGAATATATGTAAGTGTTTCAATTTCCTTAAGTGCATATTTTTGTGATGTATGTTAACATGGTTATGGTATAAGCATGTTAAAGAGAAAGAGCAAAGAAGTTAGTGTTTTAAAGTATGGAAATGTATCATTAGTAAGTTTCAAAAGAAATCATGAGCATGTTATGTTTGCAAGTGTTTTGATGCTAGTAAATGTTTTCAAGCATGATTGAGCATGATAAGTATATGAGAGTTTCCATGTGCAAGTATTTCAAAGTGTATGTGTTTTGAAGCAAGCATTATTTGAAAAGAGCATGTTTATCATTGATCGCATGGATTTGTGAGTTAGGATTTACTTACTAAGCAAATCGCTTATTAGTTGCATTTCCTTCTATTGCAGACAAAGGTAAAGAAAAAGCATAAGCTAGGGAGGCGAGCGGGACTTGCATTGATGTTCAGTGGCGGTGGAACCGTGGAAGAGATCGTCGGGTTAAGTCTTGTAGAACATGTGTTTTGGTGTTTTGAATTGGTAGAATGAATGACTTTGATTAAACCTTGCATAGAGACAAAGTTGGGTACAAACTCTAGTCTAGAGTTCATATATTTTGATAGCTTATTTACTTCCGCAAAGATCCTAATTGCAAGTTTATGAGTTTGTTTTGGGTTGCTAAAATGTTTATAAAACTAGTGTAGAGTATAGATTTGGAGTTATTTATCTATATACTTGAAAGTATATAAATTGTGAAGCTTTGGAAATGGTTTTCAGGTCTGTAAATGCAGTTTTCAGGCGTGCCAGTTGACTGGTTCAGAACCAGTCAACTGCGATATCGAACAGAACCTCCTGTTCGATGCACCAGTCGACTGGCCAGTCGACTGGTGCCGGGCCCAGAAAGTTTCTGTGGCCGATACCAGTCGACTGGCTATATAGCAGTCGACTGGTACCATTGAAAAGAAAATGGTATAGAGCAGCTGGTTAGTGCTTCAGTCTTACAACTAAGAGGTCTAGGGGTCAAATCCTTGCAAAGCAAATAAAATGAAAGTTTTTTTTTAAAAGAAAAAAAAATCAGAGCAAGTTAAGGGGAGTCATGTAGTTATAACCTAAGGCTAAGAATAAGGTAAAGTTAAGGTTAAGTAAAAGCGACGCCCGCCTTAAGAAGGAAGAGAAGCCGGGCCGTCACAGGTTTAAAAAGCATTGGGAATCCATGAGGTTTCGGGTGCTCGTTTGACCAAATTTGACAAGGAAAATTATTAGACAAGCACACAATAAAATTTAAAAAATTAATTTTTGTTGAGAAAAATTAAGTTATGTGTCAAAAGTTAAATTTGAAATAAGTTAAGTTTAAATTTGAAATTTTGAATTTGAAAATAAGTTTAAATTAAAATTTTTAAAAAATTAAGTTAGGTTCAAATTTGAATATTGAAAATTTAAATTAGGTTAAAATTTGAATTTTGAAGTTTTAAATTTGAATTTTGAAAAATTAAGTTAGGTTTTGAAATTAAATTTGAATTTTAAAAAATTAAGTTAGGTTTTGAATTTGAATTTTGAAAAATTAAGTTAGGTTTAAATTTAAATTTTAAAGTTTTAAATTTAAAAGATAGGTCTAACCCAATCTGAGTTATCAGTCATGTTACTCCTATGGGTATTTCTGTGAGATAGGTTTTAGTTTCATTAGTTAGATTGAAAAATATTAAGTTAAATTTAATTTTTTTAAATTATTAAGTTGAATTTTGAAAATTATTAAATTAGGTTTAATAAATTAAAGGTGAAATTATTTAGTTTTGTGAGGTTGGTTAGGTTTGTCACCCATTTCTAAGTGATAAAATAGGATATCCTTATCTTTTTTGTGAGATTATCTTATGTATTTAGGTTAAAAACTATGATTTGATTGAACCTTGAGTTAGATTCAAGTTTAACAATTAGTAAATTGAAAATAGATTTCAATAATCTTCTTCTAGGTCTTGGTGAGGCATAGGGGTCTTCTTGGTTATCGGAGCAATGACCCTTTCGTAGACAAAGTCTTTTAAAGAAATTTTCTTTTCAAATTACTCTTCGAGAAACCTTGGTCTTGGTCTAACTAGTCGAGAATGTGGCAAGGTAGCTTCAGCTAGTTCACCAGACTAAAAAGATCAAATAGGGTACGCCATACCCTACTTGACTATTTAGACAGGCTTTCTTAATGTACTATCATCTCGCCCCACCCTAATAATAAGTTCTGCAAGTTTCAATCAAGCTAGGTCCTTATCTACCATTTCTAATCCTAAGCATGACATTTTTGCATAAAATAAATAACTAAGTATCAAGAAAAATATATATGTATATATAAAAGAAAATCATCTAATTATGAAAATAGTTTTCTTATTGGCTCCTCCTGGACTAAAGCCTCGATATGGACTATCTAGGATGTGAATCTTGTCCTTGGGGATCCAATATTGATTTGATCCTTCTTGATTAGTCAAGCTTAGCTTTGGGACCCATGCTTGGACTCAGGTTCTAGTTTGGTTCAATACAGAATAATAGGATCTGTAACGTGAGTTGGTTTGGTAGCCAAGTCTGGATCGGTTGAGAACGGATTTCTGTTTTCCAAGAATCATGTCAAGATTCTTGGAACTCAAGGTAAACCATTCCAGTGCCATTCTAAGTTCCTTCACTAGAGTTTTCAAGGAGGAATTCTCTTCCTCAAGTTTTTGAACTTGAGTTGAGGTTCCTTCCTAAATGGTCTCAGTCAAGGAGCTTGAGTTGGCCTCCTCCTTCAGGACTTTTACCTCCTATTGGAGGGACTCAACTCGGATGTTGGCTTTGGCCAACTTATGTGACAGATAGGAGATTAGATCATATAACTGAGACTCGGGATAACCACTTGCAGTGCTTCGGTCGTCTTCTGATATTGATAGCTTTCCATTTCCACCGCTTTCTTCCGGCTCTATTTCTGACTCGGTGTCGAGTTCTTCCGAAACCGTTAGAGCAAGGAGGTTGGATTGTGGTGCTTCTTCTTCACCTTTCGATGATGACATATCCCACATAGCTTGAAGCGCCTTCTTCCGCTGAGTCTTCATGGCCTCCTTTAAGTTGGGACACTCTGATTTGAAGTGACCCTTCTTGTTGCACCAATAACAGGTGACTTCGGTCTTCCCTTTTTGACTGGTACTTGGTTCAATTGGATCATCCTATGGTTGAACCACCTTCTTCTTCTTTCTTTTCCCTTTAATCATCTTGTTGTAGTTTCAAGCTATTCTGACTAGCTCGGGATGATTGATTCCATTGTCGTCAGATTCCGAGTCAGAATCGGACTCGGGTATTGGTTGCACCTTTTTCTTTTTAGTTTACTTGGGACTTTACGTGCAAAAAGAGCAACACCTTTCTCAACCTATGCAGAGTTAGTCTATTCATGCAATTCTAATTCTGAAAATAATTTATCTAATTTAATTTTTGACAAATTCCTCGAAACCTTGTACGCATCTACCATAGATGACCACAAAGAATTTCGATGAAAAAAATTTAGAGTATACCTGAATATGTCCCGGTTCTCTACCTTGTGGCTGATGGTGTGAAGACCGTTCATTAGTTCTTGAATACGTGCGTCAAGCTGTGCAGCAGTTTCGCCGTCTTGCATCTTCATGTTGTAGAGTTTGTTCAATAGAAGATCGTGCTTGCTGATTCTCGTATCCGACGTTCCTTCGTGCAGCTCGATCAGTTTGTTCCATAGCTCCTTTGCACTATTGAAGGGACCAACGTGGTTGAGTTCTTCTTTGGTTATGCCACACTGAAGGATTTGTGTTGCCTTGGCGTCCGCTTCAATATTTTTCTTTAGTGGGGCATCCCACTCTGAGTATCCCTAAGGTTTGCCTTGAGTGTTCTTTGGGATTTCTAGTCCAACTTGGATAATTATCCTCATCTCCACTTGAGTTTTCAGGTAGACCTCCATTCTGCTCTTCCAGAAGGAGAAGTCCTCTCCGGAGAAGAGAGGCGGTCGAGCAGTGCTATAACCTTCGTGTTGGGTCATGGAAAATCCTGTAGAGAATCAAACACATAAAAACTGGTTCCAAGACTTAGTTTTAGATTAGTAGTATAGTATAGAGGTAAATAAATTAAAATTCTCGAGTGGTGTTGCACCAACATCGAGAAAATGAGAAAAACCATGAATGAAAAAGAATTAAAAAGAAAATATCAGAAAAAGGCAATAATACCTTTTCTGATAGAAAATCATAAACAAAATCTGAAAAACTTTCTCAATTAGTGGTTTCACGGAGATTGAGCCACCTGCTCTAATACCACTTGTATGATCGTTGTGATCGATAGAGGAGGGTGAATATTGATAACGTCTTTTTTGGAAATTAATCGGGAGTAAGCAAAGCAAAAATAAAGAACTTCGAATGATAAAACACTGCTAACACAGTTTGTTTTACATAGTTCGGAGTCTGTGACGGCTCCTACTCCAAGGCCTATGGTCCTTGACCATTTTCATTTGGCAATACTATTATAAGTCAGAAAATGATGTACAAGTATAATGATTTAAGTACAGAAGTAAATTGAATACTTTATACCATCGACACTTAAGAAAAATAGAAGAACTTGTTGGAGCAGTATGTCGTCGATCTTGAATGTTGTTGGCGCAGAAAACATGAGCACGGAAGCTTGTTGTAGTGTTTTCGTGTGCTTAAATTGATGTCTGAAGCAAAGGAGGTGAAACCACCTTTATACTGTTAGTGATATGAGAGAAGTGTCCTAAGGCAATCGCCTTATGATTGTAATCATTTATTTTAATAAATGAATATTCACTATTTGAGTATACATGATTATTTGATTAAGATCTTAAGCTCATTTACTGAATGTCCGCAATACAATTCACAGCATGAGAGAATTTATGATGAATTCACAACTAGTAATTATCTCTACATGTGCATTTGTGAAGTATTGAAATTGTCCCTAGTCGATGAATTGATAAATACGGACACTATCAATTCTGTTGAGACTAGCATGGGTTATTCTCTAATCAGCTGATTCTCACTAGCTGGTGACATTGAGATGTCCGGAGATAAACACGAATGCTAGTTAAGGGAACTAGTTCATTGGAGTGACTGACTGTAAAACTTCATATGGTAGTCTACATATAGATATGTCAGTGAAGTTCTTACTGCAGCTTAAGTGCGATGTTCCTTTGACTTGCGGTGTTCAAGTCATCTTGGTCATGGAGACTTATACTTTGACATCTTAAGCAAGCATCTCCAAGGAGGTGTGGACCCAGGATGATTGGGTATAAGCCGAAGTGCCCGAAGATGTTTGAATAGCCTACAAAGGATTCACCACTCCTTGCGAGGAGATGTATACCCAAGGTCTATCATCGGATTGTTACTTGAAGCCTCTGGCCAGAGCATGACATGTTCACAGTATGAATCTCTTAAATACATGAGAATAATAAGAATCCATAGGACGAGGCAACGTTACTTGGGCTAGGTGTGACGTAGTCAGCCTAGTGGGGACTGACACACATAGACCATGTCCTGAACCAAGTGGGTATAAGATGGTGAAGGGAATGGGGCACGATTCATTATAGCTGCTGAAGGGTTTCAGAATCATTTCTTAGGTCAACCGTTGATCTTTCAATTAATTGGGGATCATGATGTACTACTAGGTGCCACTCATGATCGTTCTATAATTAATTAGTTAATTATGGACAGCCAACATAAATTGAAAGCCTATTTGGTCACACGCATAACGAGTAATTCGAAGGATTTAAAACGAGTTGAGAATTGGATTCTCCAATCGAGATAGACTATTTTTGGTAAGTCAAAACTAAATTTATTTTAGACGCATCGGAAGCATAGAATGGCTAAGTCTTTTAAAGACTTAATGGGTGAATTAAATAAGTTTAATTCATTAAGGGATTTGATCCAATTGGGGTTAGATGGGTCGGCCAAGGAAGGGGGCCTCCTCTCTTCTTGTCATGGCCGGCCACCACCATAAGAGGATAAGGCTATTTTGGTTTGTTTTATAAAATAGACCAAAGGTTGGTTTATTTTATAAAAGGTTATATAAATTTTATATAAATTTTTATATAATGAATCATGAGTTGGTTTGTTTAATAAAATTTATATAATGAACCAATGGTTGGTTTGTTTTATAAATTTTTATATAATGAACCAATGGTTGGTTTGTTTTATAAATTTTATATAATCATGCCAAAAGAAAGAGAGCCTTGATTATGGATTGATTGAGAAATTATTCCATAATCAAGAAGAAGAAGCTTGATCATGAGAGCCTTGATTATGGATTAATTGAGAAATTATTCCATAATCAAGGAGAGGTTTGCTTGGGAATTAAGAAACCTCTCCCTATATAAAGGACCCAAGGGGTGCCATGGAAGAGGATCCATCCAAGAATTGCTTGGGCTCTCTCCTCTTCTTCTCTCCCTCTCTCTTGGCCAGCCATAGGCCTTCCTTCTTTCTTCTTGCCGTGAGCACAAGGAGAAGCATCAAGGTGACGAAGTTCTTCCTTGCGACGATCTTCCTCTTCGACCAACCTTGGTGGTGAGTCTTTCGATTTGATTACTCTCTCGGTTTTCGTCGTGTTCATAGAGAATCTAGTAGTTCTCGTGAACACGAAACTCGTGGCTTAGCGAAGTCATCCCGACGATACTCGGCGTGGATACGAATAGAGGCGGAGCTTTCAAGGGACGCTAACGGTTGGATCTCGTCCCTTCTTCCAAGTTACGCAAGGTAATTCGTAGAGTAATTTCCTTTTCTGCAAAAATTTTATATTACGATTATGTGAACACATTGCATGCTTAGGATATGTGTTAGAATAATTTAGGAAATTATTCATGCTTTTGTTTCCGCTGCATGTAATTATGTAACAATTACAATACGTGTCCGCGTCGGCATGCACCCGGTCCCAACATATACTAGATCTCGGGTGCCTGATAGGCTATAGGGGTGCCCTACACGTTACCAGATCAACCATGTCCTTATCGCAGACTCGACTAACTTTTATCCTATTCTTGGGCGCCTAGGATCACTGGGGCGCCTGGGAGCAGTGAGGCGCCTGGGAGCTAACATGGCACTTCCAACCAGTGACCACCAACTCAGCTTCGCTACCTACTGAGAAAACTCCTCTAGGGCACCTGAGTCCTCTCAAGCGCCTGGGTTCTCGGGCGCCTAAGCCTTCTCAGGCGCCCCTAATCGTAGTAGTTGGTTCCTTTAGCCTGCAAACCAAGGTTAGTCCAAGAACACAGTATATTAAGGTAAATATATGCATGAATGATAGCTAGAGCTGTCTAGTTCTGACTTTGGATTTCAAATAAAATCCTAGGTCTAACCGACGCCTATTGTTCTCTCTTCCGGGGAACGCATCCTCACCTCTCCACTCTGGAAAAGTTACCTTTTACCAACTGGCTCCTCTGGTTGAACTTTTGCTCGACCTCCGAGACTCCCATACCTTGCCCCATCTCTACTTCTGCTTGTAGTCCTCGCTTGGCTAAGTCTCCTACCCGATCTTCCAAATCAGGTCTTCGGTGCCTAGTCCCCGACCTGGTCTTCATGTCTAATTCCTCGAACCATGTCTTCATGCCCAACCCTCAGTCAGGTCTTCGGTGCCCAACCCTCAGCTAGGACTTCATGCCTAGTCCTCGACCAGAACTTCGTGCTCAACCCTACAGGTCAAGACTTCGTGCATAGGTTAACTAGTACTTTCTTGCACACTTAGTAAATTCATTAGATCACCACATAATCTTAACTTTGAACCCTTTGCCATTATCAAAATCAGGTTCGATCTGGTACTTCCAGCGCTAACAAGGTCTTCGATGTCCAGCCCTCAGCTAGGACTTCATGCCCAGTCCTCGACCAGGACTTCGAGCTCAACCCTACAGGTCAAGACTTCGTGCCAAGACAAACTAGGACTTTCCTGCACACTTAGTCAAATACATTAGATCATAAAACATACTTAACTTTGAACCCTTTGTCATTATCAAAACCAGGTTCAATCTAGTTCTTTCAGCACCAACACACTATATGGAACTAATGGAGATATTGATTCTGACTCTAATCTCTCCATGACTCCTCCATTGCTTTGCATGACATTGACATAATTAATTGTAGTCAGGACAAGGGCGGGACTATTGATGCATGTCTATCCACCCTAACCGATGATTTTGTTGAAGCCCCTGAAGTTGATGAAGATAGTTCATATATATTAGCTGAAGAAGGCATAAATGGGGTAAAGAGTTGGGTGGATGGTATTGAAATAAGTGGGCTATTCGACGCATATGATGAAGTTGATATGGTGGATGTAAAGTGTGGGGACTCATGATTTAAAAGGCACATCCCACGGATCACCCCCTTACTCAACCAACTAAAGTAGTTAGAGATGATATGGTTGAAACTACATGTGCAGGGACTTGTGCAATGGAAGCAAATCCCCAAGAATCACTGATTTCAAAGACACCACATCAGAGCCAGAGATAGGGACACTACAAGGACATAAGGAAATCACACATCCACTTGTTTGAGATTCTCAGGTAACTCTCAATATTGCAAGGTGAGTATTCTTGAAGATCTTTCAGAAAATGTAATAGAGGTACCTTCATTTGATTTTGTAAGATGTGATTCATTTTCCAATTCATGCACAATTAAACTTGATATGATTCTTGTCCTATCTTATCTTGCATGTGTTTGGAAGTTGTACTTTTTTGTTGGGTGTGCAGATTTTCATAAGGCCTACAATTGGATCCTCTGTCTAAACCACCTCTGGCCTTCAGAGTGTACATACAAGGAGGCAATAAAGGAAAGAAGGTCCGAAAATATCTCACTCAAGCTCGATCGAGATTTTGATTAGTTCTCCAAGAATTTAAAGCCAAGGAAGACAGTGGATACAAGGTAGAAGAGTGACAAGAAAGGATACGAAGAGATCCTCATGTGTACCACTTGGTAACATCCTTCGCCTTAAATCCTCCGCTGCTCTTATATTTTATTTTTCATTGGGACAACAAAAAGATTAAGTCTAGGAGGTGTATATATGTTAGGCAATAGTTAGTTTAGGTTTTATTTTCTTTTGCATAATAAAATTTTTCCTAGTGTCATCTTTATGCATATTATTGTTGAATTATCTTGTGTTCAAGTAGGTAATTTGTTTCTTTATATATATTATTAGTTATTTATGCTAGTATGTCGACTGAATGACTTTCCTCTATCTTCATTAGCATGAAATGAGCATTACTATATTGAGATATTTGAGCTTAGCCTAGTTTTAGGATATCTCTCCACTTTGCATATTTTTAAAAAGTCGATAACTTGATAAATAGTCATAATTCATAAAACTTGCTAGTACTTGTGTTCTATGGTGATCTTTTAAACAACATTTTGGTTAGTGGATGTAGTTGTAGGGATCTCTATGTGAAAAATAACAATATACGTAGGGGAAAATAGAATCCCTTCCAGTGATCTATGCGAAAAATTCATACAAAGTTCCTGTTAGTCCTTGGTTCACCAAATCTCTACACGATTAAAATGGTCATATTCTAACAGTATCCACACAAACAAGATCTCGATCTCAGTGATGAATCACCTTAATTGTGCTAGCAACTTGGGATAATTCACAATGTAAGAAAACCAAAAACCTCAAAATAGGTTTCGGCCAATAATAAGGAGAGAGTTTCGGCCAAGAGCAAGAAGAGAAGGAGAGAATACTTCATTTAAAAATGAAATGACTTTTTCATTCATCCAATAAATATACAAAGTCTTTGCCTCTTTGTCTTCCATTTGTTTAATGTTCATAAACCTCAATGAATACCAAAGACTCTTGGTATCCTTTTGGCTTCTCATATTCAATTCATCTAATGAATCATGCCTCTTGGTATTTCTCTCCAATAATGATTCATTAAATATTTTACTGATTATTAACCCATCATAAATGATTGAGTCTAATCCAAATGAGTCTAACTCAGATTAGATTCAATCTCATAGTCCAATTCAATTCATTTGAGTCTAACTCAATTAATCTAATTTTAGATCACATTGTAGTCAAACTAAAATTACCTTATCTCTGAGATAATATATTTTTTTTGTGTGACCCAATAGACACTCATAACATTGACAATGTATCTAAATCGCTTTAGATATATAAGCAATGAGCAGCATATAACAATGTATCATTGCTACCCAAATGATGAGAAAGTGGAGATCCTACATAACCTTTCCGTGTCTATTATCTTGTATGACTTTGTTCTTCTATCCTTAATATCTAGATTAATCAATGAGATATAGACTATGTCATCTTCTTATCAATCTATATGTTTTTTGATCCCTAAGTAGACTCACTCAACCAAATGAGCTCAATATCTCATATTGACTCATTTGAGCATGGCTATGCATTTTAATAGTTCTACTTAATCAACGGGTCCATAGATATCACTCCTGTCATATGGAAGAGATAGATCTCATCTGTTAGTAGGAGCCCTAGAGCAAATTATGTGATGATTGACTAGGGGCATTTTGTATCATATTCTATTATTAATAAAGGCATGTTTGGTTATTATACTTACTTTGTATTTGTGCCAAATAACTAAGTATAATAATGTCCTTGGGTAGTAGGTTCTTATCTATATTATATCGATTGGTTGAATCGATAGTGAGATGATGTAGAGAACACTACTCTAAACCATTCCTAGTCAAATATTAATATTCAAGGACAATATTAATGCATGGAGACTAGCATGTAGGTCAACTGATGACTTGAGCTCACAAGTCATGGATATGTGATATCAAGTTGACACATGGGTATACATTGGAGAATGTGTACTGAATTGATCCGCCATGAGAAAGTTTCATAAATTGTCATATGAGTGTCATAAACTTTCTCATGTGACTATTGGTATGAATAGTCCTTAGACCTGAAGTCACTACGGTTCCCTACATAAGGAGTTATGTACTTTGGTATCGTCAAACGTCACCCGTAACAGGGTGGACTATAAAGGCGATCATTGGGTATATAATGAATTATGCGGAGGGATGTGAGTGATGTAGATGGGATCTATCCCTCCTATATGACGGGAGTGATATCTATGGGCCCTTTGATCAGTAGGACTACTGAAACGCATGACCATGCTCAAATGAGTCAATATGAGATATTGAGCTCATTTATTTGAGTGAGTCTACTCGGGGATCAAGAAACACAAGATTGATTGAGGATGACACGTTCTATGCCTCATTGGTCAATCTAGATATCAAGGATAGAAGGACAAGGTCATACACTATCATAGTCACGGAGGTTTAGTCGGATCTCGATTTTTCATGTTACTTGGGTAGCAATGATGCATTGCTAGATGTCGCTCATTGCTTATGTATCTAAAGTGTTTAGGCACATTGCCAACATCACGCGAACCTATTGGGTCACACACTAAGGACACGATGCTTCGGGAAATCTATTCGGGAGATCTGAGCCCGAGTTGGGAACTCGGGAGGCCTGAACCCGAGTTGGGAACTCAGGAGATCTGAGCCTGAGTTGGGAACTCGGGAGGCCTGAACCAGAGTTGGGAACTCGGGAGATCTGAGCCTGAGTTGGGAACTCGGGAGGCCTGAGCCCGAGTTGGGAACTCGGGAAATCTAAGCCCGAGTTGGGAACTCAGGAGGTCAGTTCGGGAGCTCGAGTTGGGAACTAAGGAGCGCGGGTCGGGAGCTCGGCACACGGCAGACTGAGTCGGCACTCGACAGACTGGGCTAGGAACTCGGCAGACTAGGTCGGCACTCGGCTGACTTGGTCGGAGCTCGGCACTCAGCAGACTTGGTTGGTAGACCTAGTCGGAAGCCCGAGAGGCCCGGTCAGAATTGCATGAGGAAAGAGAAAAGTCTCTCTTCGTTAGATGAAGAGAAGGTGAAGAGTCACATGAAAAGATGTGCTCTTTATTGGCTTTAATGAAGGGAAGTCAAAGAGACAAAAGACTCTTCATATTCATGGGATGAATATAAAAGAGGGACTTGTCATTTTGAATGTAAGTGTGTGCTTTTCTTCTTCCCTTCCTCTCTTCTTCCTCTCCTCCCCTTTTGGTCGAAACTCTATTGTAGGGTTCTTGGTGTTCTGTGAGCTACCTCAAGTTGCTAGCACAACTAAGATAGTTCTCCCGAAGTTAAGAGATTGTGTCCGTGTGGATACGAATAGAGGCACGGACATTTGAACGTGCAAGAGATCCGACGCATCTTGGACGAGCGGGATAAACGAAGGTCACGCTTCAAAGGTATAAACAGTAAATAAATCTATTAGATAAATGAACTTCGTACGAGTTTTCTTTCGCATGGATCGCTCGAGGGTTCTTGTTTCCGCTGGGTTTTATGTTTTGGTGCCGGGAGAACCCAACATCATCTATATCACTCACATTCCTATGCATAATTTGTTGCATACCCAAGTGATGAGAAAGTCGAGATCCTATATAACTTTTCCGTGTCTATTATCTTGTATGACTTTGTCTTTCTATCCTTAATATCTAGATTGATCAATGAGGCATAGACCGTGTCATCCTCTTATCAATCTATATGTTTTTTTTATCCCCAAGTAGACTCACTCAACCAAATGAGTTCAATATCTCATATTGACTCATTTGAGCATGGTCATGTATTTTAGTAATCTTACTCAATCAAGGGACCCATAGATATCACTCTTGACATATGGAAAGGATTGATCCCATCTACAGCACTCACATCCCTATTCATAATTTGTTGCATACTCAATGATCAACTTTATAGTCCACCTTGTTACAGGTGACATTTTGCGATACTAATGTATACAACTCCTTATGTAGAAAACCGTAGTAACTTTAGGTCTAAGAACTATTCATACCAATAGTCACTATGAGAAAGTTTATGGCACTCATATAGTAATCCAAGAAAATTTCTCATAACGGGTCAATTCAGTATATATTCTCTAATATGTACTCATGTGTCAACTTAATATCCCATATCCATGACTTATGAGATCAAGTCATCAATTAACCTTCATGTTAGTCTCAATATATTAATATTGTCCTTGAATATTAATATGTTTGACTAGGATTGGTTAAGAGTAGTGTTCTCTATATCATCTCAGTATCAATTCAACCAATTGATATGATATAGATTAGAATCTACTACCCTAGAACATTATTATACTTATTCATTTGGCATAAATATAAAATAAATATAATAACAAAAACTTTACCTTTATTAATAAAATATGATACAAAAAGTTTCCTAGTCAATCATCTCATAACTAGTTCTAGGGCTAACACTAACAGTGGCTCGGATCATTAAAGCTCACTCAGAAAAATTGAATCCCATTTTGTTTGTATATATTAGAACTAGAACTTGAGTAGTGCTACACTCTTAAAGCACTCAATCAAAAAAAAATCATTTGAATTGAATAAGGGATAAAAAAACAGTTTCGTGAGTGGAAATTAGCAATTTGCCCCTTTGAGACCGAGTTAGGTTATTGAGAAAATAAATGTTAGGCTTCCCTTGATCCCAAGCATGCCTTTGAGTCCATGGGTAGTTTGAAAGGAATGAACCATGTGTGTGGCAGTTAAGTACCTATTGCCGGGACTATAAGAAAATCAGTTAGATGACGACTTGACTAGGCATTAGGATTGACACTTGATAAAATATGGCCACTCTTCGCACCGAGTATGGAGAACTTCTACTTAGGCTATACTCAAACTAGTTTTATTACCATGCTCATCAATAAAAGTGTTTGATAGAATTAAGCCATATCACTAGGGATTATGATTCATGATAATTAATACACAAGTACATGCTAAGTGTTTGCTTGAAGACAAGCAAAAGTTCAAGTCTGGGGTGTGATTAGCGTAGATTTGATTTGTTTTTATGCTGGTATTAATGCTCATTCACTTAGTTTTCTTGTCTCAAGTCTACACGATTGTACCCTCTTTATTATTTAATCAGCATATTTTCTTTCACTAGTTCGAAGATCTATTTTTCTCTTATTTTCACTTTCAGGGAGCGAAAAAGGACATGAAAAGGAGCCAGACGAGAGCTGGAGGACTTGACGAGACTGGGTCATGCCCCCTCAGCACTGCCCCTGCAGATTCCACGGTCGAGTCGTGCCCCCTAGCACAACTTGTGCAACTTCCTAGACGAGGTCGTGCCCTCTGGCCAAAAGGGGAACGGCCCTGCTTGGGTCATGCACAGCCCTTGCTTAGACCATGCATAGCCCCTGCTTGGCTTGTGCTCCTATGCTAAAAGGGGCATGGCTTGTGCCCAAGGTCGTGTGCCCCAGATATAAATGGGGGTTTCTCCCCTTTTGGGGATTTCTCTCTTGGGAAGAATCCATCCCTTCTTCTCTAGCGACCTTTAGCGGCTCCAAAATGTTCTCTGATGCTCCCCCATCTCCTCTAAGGCTTGGATTAGTTCCGAAGACACCGCACTCCAAAGATAAGCTTTTCCTCATCTCTTGTATTAGGTGGAGATTGCTTCCCTTGAGTCTGAGGTTTTTTCCCATGTTTAAAGAGTAGATTCTCCATATTCTAGGGCTAGGATAGTATTTGTGATGTGTATTTGTTGATACTCCTATGGATTGGCATGCACACTATATTGATGATATGTTTTGGCACACTTCTTATTTGATGAAATGCTTCTATGAATTTTTCATGCTGATTTTTATTAGGTGAGTGCATTATTGCTTGTGGGATCGTTTAGAATCAATAGAGGGGAGGTGAATATCGATCGACAATTTTCGAATAAAAACAAGAGCAATTTGCACAGCAAAAAAATTCAATGCTATCACCGTTATTTTTTACTTGGTTCGGAGTCGCAGTCTGCTCCTACTCCAAGGCCCACGATCCTTAATCGTTTACGATGGGCAATTCTATATTAATCGTCGTGAGTTTCTGCTCAAGCGGCTAATTTTGTTTTTGCACTCATAATAAAATCAATGTCCTAAATCTATTGTGTATGGTTGATGACATGGTGAATGGTTATGACCTTAACCCCAATGTGATTGGATGTATGTGTGTGTATGCATGTTGTAATTCATAATACGACCTGCGTGTTGTGCCTTGTCTCTATTCTTCCTAATTATAAAATTATATTTAGACTCGAATATAACTCAAGTTTTCCTACATTGTAATGTACAAAAGGAGTAATGGAGTGTCCATTGAAGAATGAAGTCACAAGAAGGATGCCAACCACACATGATGACCGAAGGATGCACTTGGAGAAGATGTTATCCCTAGGTTGACCATCGATCTTCTCATTGGCTTGAGAAGATCGTAGTATACGGGTCATAACCATGTCATATTTTCTTGCTTATATATTGATATATATTATGTGTGTGTATGTGATACATGCTTAGATGTTTATCTTAATTAAGTCAACTCAATATGCCTACCAAGGTTCGATACTCATAAACTACCTCGATCATTTGTTGTTGGGTTTGCCAAAGTAAAGCAACACATTTTATCTTAGTAGAGTGCGAGAGGACAATTGTGATGTCCCGCTATCGAACTTTGGGTGAGACTTAACTAAGTCACCTCAATTGGATTGAGAAACTTAGAGGCATATCCCAAAAGTTGGGAAAATTGGGTAAGAGGAAAATTATACTAAGTCTTGGGCGATTAGCCAAAGCTAACTCAAGATAATGTGTAATGTGAATCTTAACCCTTTTTCAAGAGTTGCATACGATGTAATTGGTAAAATGTTATCTACCTAATTGTACCAAGTCTTGGGCGATTAGCCAAAGCTAACTCAAGATGAATTATAATATGGATCTTGTCCCACATAAACGTAGTCGCTATTTGATTTGGAGCTAGTAGTGTGGGCAAATTGAGTTTGCCTACATCCATGACTAGCCCCTATAAAAGCTCTACGATTTAGTGGGAGTATCATTTAATTAAAGGCCTAATTAAATGATCTAGATATGATACTTATCTCTGCATGTTGTATTGTTGTAGATCACCATGTCGTCTAACACGTCAAATACTCTCTCTCTACGATCTGTCCTTGAAAAGGACAAGTTCAACGGAGCTAATTTCCTGGACTGGTACAGAAATTTGAGGATAGCCCTCAAACAAAAAAGAAAACTGTACGTCCTAGAGCAACCCCTTCCAGAAGCACCCGTCCCTACCGCCACCCGTACAGAAAAGGATGCTTACAAGAAGCATCAAGATGATGCACTTGATGTATCATGCCTTATGCTTGCCACCATGAACTCTGAGCTTCAGAAGTAACACGAGAACATGAATGCACATGATATGGTTGAGCATCTGAAACAACTATATCAAGGGCAAGCTAGGCACAAGCGGTTTGAGGTGTCCAAATCCCTTTTTGCATGCAAGATGCAAGAGGGAACTCTTGTAGGAACTCACGTACTCAAGATGATTGGGTATGTGGAGAACATTGAAAGACTAGGATTCCCATTGGGCCAAGAATTGGCAACAGACCTAATCCTACAATCATTGCCGGAGGGTTATAATCAATTTGTCATGAACTACAACATGAATGAAATTGATAAACCTTTGCCTGAGATGGTCAGCATGTTGAGAACTACTGAGCCCAATCTCAAGAAAGCCAAGACCAGTAATGTACTGATGGTTAACAAGGGCAAAGGTAAATGGAAGCCTAAAGGCAAGGGTAAGACCCAAGCCAAAGGCAAGACCAACTCTACTACATCCAAGGCCAAAGGTAAAGTGCAAAGGAAGGGACCTACTTCCATTGTGATGAGACCAGACATTGGAAGAGAAATTGTAAACTCTACCTGGAGGAAGCAAAGAATAAAAGAAATGAGACTTCTGCCTCAGGTATTTTCATTATAGAAGTCAATTTATCTATCTCTTCTTCTTGGGTATTAGATACCGGATGTGCTTCTCACATTTGTACTAATGTGTAGGGCCTTCAAAGAGCTAGATCATTGACCAAGGGCGAAGTGGACCTACGATTAGGCAACGGAGCAAGAGTTGCTGCTATTGTTGTAGGAACATATTCCTTGTCTTTGCCCACTGGGCTTATCCTAGAACTAGAAGAGTGCTTTTATGTACCAACATTGACTAAGAATATAATTTCAGTATCTTGTTTGGACAAGAAAGGTTTTTATTTATCATAAAGGACAAATATTGTTCTGTAATGTTAAATGATATGTTCTATTGTAATGCACCACTGATAAATGGACTCTATGTTCTAGATCTAGAGAACCCAATCTATAACATAAATACCAAACGGTTCAAATCAAATAATTTGAACCAAACATATCTCTGGCATTGTCGCTTAGGACATATAAATGAGAGTCGCATATCCCGGCTCCATAAGGATGGATTACTGGACTCATTTGATTTTGAATCATATGAGACATGTGAATCTTGTCTTCTAAGCAAGATGACCAAGACTCCATTTAGTGGTCACGGCGAAAGAGCGACAGAGTTGTTAGGACTCATACATACTGATGGATGTGGCCCTTTCAATGTCGCAGCTAGAAGAGGCTATCAGTACTTCATCACTTTCACTGATGATATTAGTAGATATGGCTATGTGTATCTTATGAGACACAAGTCAGAATCCTTTGAAAACTTCAAAGTATTCAAGAGTCAAAATCAACTTGGCAAAAGTATTAAGATACTTCGATCAGATCAAGGTGGTGAATACCTTAGCCAAGAGTTTCGTGACCATCTAGCAGAGTGTGGGATCATATCCCAACTCACTCCTCCTGGAACACCATAGTGGAATGGTGTGTCCTAGCGGAGAAATCGTACTCTATTAGATATGGTACGATCAATGATGAGTCAGACAGATCTTCCTACTTCCTTCTGGGATTCACTCTAGAGATAGCTCTTTTTACACTTAACCGAGCTCCATCAAAGGTTGTTATAAAGACACCATATACGATATGGACTGGGAAGAGTCCCACGATATCTTTTATGGGGATTTGGGGTTGTGAGGCTTACGTTCGACGTCAAGTCTTAGATAAACTAGGACCCAAATCTGATAAGTGCTATTTTATAGGATATCCCAAGGAAACAAAGGGATATTACTTTTACAATCCCACACTTGGCAAAGTGTTTGTCGCTAGAAATGGCGTTTTTCTAGAAAAAGAATTTATTTCTAGAAGAATAAGTGGGAGTAAAATCCATCTTGAAGAAGTTCAAGATACAGATAACACTGAGGTCTTAATGGACATTGAACAGGCACCACAAGATGTTGTGGATCATGAGGTTGTTACACAAGAAGTTGTGGAACAACAAGCTGTTCAAGTAGACCAACCTCCTCGCAGATCAGATAGGATACGTCGTCAGCCTGAGAGATACTCTTTTCTCTTGTCTGACCATGATGACGTGACGCTCATTGAGTTGAATGAGCCTACATCCTATCATGAAGCTATGATGAGCCCAGATTCTGAGAAATGGCTAGAAGCCATGAGGTCTGAAATGGAATCCATGTACACTAACCAAGTATGGAATTTGGTTGATCCACCTGAGGGAATTAAACCCATTGGGTGTAAGTGGGTCTTTAGAAGAAAGACTGACATGGATGGACTCATGCATACCTATAAAGGGCGATTGGTAGCTAAAGGTTTCAAGCAAATTCATGGTATCGACTATGATGAAACTTTTTCACCAGTTGCGATGCTTAAGTCTATTCGGATCATGCTTGCTATTGCAGCTTACTATGATTACGAGATCTGGCAGATGGATGTCAAAACCGCATTCCTAAATGGGAATCTACTCGAGGATGTGTACATGACACAACCTGAGGGTTTTGTAGATCCAGAGCATGTTGGAAAGGTATGTAAATTACAAAGGTCCATTTATGGGTTAAAGCAAGCTTCTCGAAGCTGGAATCTTCGATTCGATGATGCAATCAAAGCGTTTGGTTTCATAAAGAATGAAGATGAACCCTGTGTCTATAAGAGGGTTAGTGGGAGCACAGTTGTCTTCCTGATCTTGTATATAGATGGCATACTCCTCATTGGGAATGATATCCCTTCACTACAGTCTGTGAAGACGTGGCTAGGGAATTGTTTCTCAATGAAAGACTTAGGTGAAGCAGCCTATATCCTAGGCATTAAAATCTATAGAGATAGATCCAAGAGATTATTTAGCTTAAGTCATAGTACATATATTGACAAGGTGCTTAATCGTTTTGCCATGCAGAATTCCAAGAAGGGATTTCTGCCGATGTCACATGGTGTGAGTCTTTCAAAGACTCAATGTCCCTCTTCTAAGGAGGAGAGAGACTGTATGGATCAGATCCCTTATGCATCCGCTATAGGGTCTATCATGTATGCCATGCTTTGTACTCATCCAGATGTCTCATATGCTTTGAGCATGACGAGCAGGTACCAGTCAGATCCAGGTGAAAGTCACTGGACTGCTGTCAAGAATATTCTTAAGTACTTGAGAAGGACGAAAGAATATTTCTTGATATTTGGAGGCGATGAGGAGCTAGCTGTAAAGGGTTACAGTGACGCGAGCTTCCAAACAGACAGGGATGACTATAGATCGCAGTCAGGGTATGTATTTTGCCTAAATAGTGGTGCTATGAGCTGGAAGAGTTCGAAGCAGGACATAGTCGCAGATTCTACAACAGAGGCAGAGTATATTGCCGCGTCTGAGGCGGCAAAAGAGGTTGTTTAGATCCGGAAATTCAGAGCTTGGTGTGGTTCCTAGCATAGCAGACCCGATAGACCTCTATTGTGACAATAATGGGGCTATTGCGCAGGCTAAGGAACCTCGCTCTCATCAGCGGACCAAACACATACTACGGCTCTTCCATCTCATTCGAGAGATCATCGATAGAGGAGATGTGAGGATATGCAGAGTACACACTGATTCTAACATCGCAGATCCTTTGACCAAGGCTTTGGCACAAAAGAAGCATGATGGTCATACCAGGTCACTGGGTATTAGATACTACAGTGATTGGCACTAGTGCTAAGGGAGATTGTTAGTAGGAGCCCTAGAGCCAATTATGTGATGATTGACTAGGGACATTTTGTATCATATTCTATTATTAATAAAGGCATGATTGGTTATTATACTTACTTTGTATTTGTGTCAAATAACTAAGTATAATAATGTCCTTGGGTAGTAGGTTCGTATATATATTATATCGATTGGTTGAATCGATAGTGAGATGATGTAGAGAATACTACTCTAAACCATTCCTAGTCAAGTATTAATATTCAAGGACAATATTAATGCATGGAGACTAGCATGTAGGTCAACTGATGACTTGAGCTCACAAGTCATGGATATGTGATATCAAGTTGACACATGGGTATATATTGGAGAATGTGTACTGAATTGACCCTCCATGAGAAAGTTTCATAGATTGTCATATGAGTGTCATAAACTTTCTCATGTGACTATTGGTATGAATAGTCCATATACCTAAAGTCACTACGGTTCCCTACATAAGGAGTTATGTACTTTGGTATCGTCAAACGTCACACGTAACATGGTGGACTATAAAGGCGATCACTGGGTATGTAATGAATTATGCGGAGGGATGTGAGTGATGTAGATGGGATCTATCCCTCCCATATGACGGGAGTGATATCTGTGAGCCCCTTGATCGAGTAGGACTACTGAAACGCATGGTCATGCTCAAATGAGTCAATATGAGATATTGAGCTCATTTGTTTGAGTGAGTCTACTCGGGGATCAAGAAACACAAGATTGATTAAGGATGACATGGTCTATGCCTCATTGGTCAATCTAGATATCAAGGATAGAAGGACAAGGTCATACACTATCATAGTCACGGAGGTTTAGTCGAATCTCGACTTTTCTTGTTACTTGGGTAGCAATGATGGATTGCTAGATGCCACTCATTACTTATGTGTCTAAAGTGTTTAGGCGCATTGCCATCGTCATGAGAACCTATTGGGTCACACACTAAGGACACGATGCTTCGGGAAATATTATCGGGAGATCTGAGCCCGAGTTGGGAACTCGGGAGGCCTGAACCCGAGTTGGGAACTCGGGAGATCTGAGCCCGAGTTGGGAACTCGGGAGATCTGGGCCCGAGTTGGGAACTCGGGAGGCCTGAGCCCGAGTTGGGAACTCGGAAAATCTGAGCCCGAGTTGGGAACTTGGGAGGTCAGTTCGGAGCTCGAGTTGGGAACTCAGGAGCGCGGGTCGGGAGCTCGGCACTCGGCAGACTGAGTCGGCACTCGGCAGACTGGGCTGGGAGCTCGGCAGACTGGGTCGACACTCGGCAGACTGGGTCGGCACTCAGCAGACTCTGTCAGAGCTCGGCAGACTGGGTCGGGAGCTCGGCACTCAGGAGACTTAGTCGGGAGACCTAGTCGGAAGCCCGAGAGGCCCGGTCGGAATTGCATGGGGAAAGAAAAAAGTCTCTCTTCATTAGATGAAGAGAAGGTGAAGAGTCACATGAAAAGATGTGCTCTTTATTGGCTTTAATGAAGGGAAGTCAAAGAGACAAAAGACTCTTCATATTCATGGGATGAATATAAAAGAGGGACTTGTCATTTTGAATGTAAGTGTGTGCTTTTCTTCTTCCCTTCCTCTCTTCTTCCTCTCCTCCCCTTTTGGCCGAAACTCTATTGTAGGGTTCTTGGTGTTCTGTGAGCTACCTCAAGTTGCTAGCACAACTAAGGTAGTTCTCCCGAAGTTGAGAGATTGTGTCAGTGTGGATACGAATAGAGGCACGGACGTTTGAACATGCAAAAGATCCGGCGCATCTTGGACGAGCGGGATAAACGAAGGTCACGCTTCAAAGGTATAAACAGTAGATAAATCTATTAGATAGATGAACTTCGTACGAGTTTTCTTTCGCATGGATCGCTCGAGGGTTCTTGTTTCCGTTGCGTTTTATGTTTTGGTGCCGGGAGAACCCAACATCATCTACATCACTCACATCTCTATGGATAATTTGTTGCATACCCAAGTGATGAGAAAGTCGAGATCCTATATAACCTTTCCATGCCTATTATCTTGTATGACTTTGTCCTTCTATCCTTAATATCTAGATTGATCAATGAGGCAAAGACCGTGTCATCCTCTTATCAATCTATATGTTTTTTTTATCCCCAAGTAGACTCACTCAACCAAATGAGTTCAATATCTCATATTGACTCATTTGAGCATGGTCATGTATTTTAGTAATCTTACTCAATCAAGGGACCCATAGATATCACTCTTGACATATGGAAAGGATAGATCCCATCTACAGCACTCACATCCCTGTTCATAATTTGTTGCATACTCAATGATCAACTTTATAGTCCACCTTGTTACAGGTGACATTTTGCGATACTAATGTATACAACTCCTTATGTAGAAAACCGTAGTAACTTTAGGTCTAAGAACTATTCATACCAATAGTCACTATGAGAAAGTTTATGGCACTCATATAGTAATCCAAGAAAATTTCTCATAACGGGTCAATTCAGTATATATTCTCTAATATGTACTCATGTGTCAACTTAATATCCCATATCCATGACTTGTGAGATCAAGTCATCAATTAACCTTCATGTTAGTCTCAATATATTAATATTGTCCTTGAATATTAATATGTTTGACTAGGATTGGTTAAGAGTAGTGTTCTCTATATCATCTCAGTATCAATTCAACAAATTGATATGATATAGATTAGAATCTACTACCCTAGAACAAATTGATATGATATAGATTAGAACACCACACTCCAAAGATAAGCTTTTCCTCGTCTCTTGTATTAGGTGGAGATTGCTCCCCTTGAGTCTTAGGTTTTTTCCCATGTTTAAAGAGTAGATTCTCCATATTCTAGGGCTAGGATAGTATTTGTGAATGTGTATTTGGTGATACTCCTATGGATTGGCATGCACTCTATATTGATGATATGTTTTGGCACACTTCTTATTTGATGAAATGCTTCTATGAATTTTTCATGTTGATTTCTATTAGGTGAGTGCATTATTGTTTGTGGGATCGTTTAGAATCGATAGAGGGGGGTGAATATCGATCAACAATTTTCGGATAAAAACAAGAGCAATTTGCATAGCAAAAAAATTCAATGCTAACATCATTATTTTTTACTTGGTTCGTAGTCGCAGTCAATGTTGGATCGAGAAAACCGATAGAGGGGGGGTGAATATCGGAAATCGTTCGGAATTTCGTAAAGAGCAATTGCACAGCGGAAGTAAAAATAAACATAACACAGAGACACAGTCGATTTTACTTGGTTCGGAGCCTATGTCGACTCCTACTCCAAGGCCCACGGTCGTTGACCGTTTACTTTGGGCAATTCTATATGAAGCGCAATAATAGTTACAGAATTTGGTTACAAAGTAAGTGCACGAAAATAATAATAAAGAATTGCACTCTTCGTTACCGACGTCCGGAGTGTATTGACTTTTTCGGGGCAGCGGGACGTTGTCGGCTCGAGTTGGAGTGTTTCCGGAGCAAGGCACGAGCGTAGAAGAGCTTTGAGGCGTTGAAAGAATTGATTATTGGAAGCCTTGGTCGAGGGCCCTTTTATATAGGGCCAGGGGGCGCCCGGGACGTCGGGGGCGCCCCCCACGTGTCCTTCGATCCGGTTCAATCTCGGTCAGCGTCTGATCCCCTTATCTTCGGGATCCGTTTTGACTGGGGCGCCCGGGTTGACCGGGTCAAATCTTATCTTCTGGCTTCGAAGGCTTCTGGTCCGAGGCATGCACATGGGGGCGCCCGGGACGCTGGGGGCTCCCGGGAGCACGGGGGCGCCCCGCCCAGCAGCTGTTCGAACCCTTTTCTTCTTTGACTTGTTTTGTATGCACCTTGGGGGCGCCCGGAGTGACCCGGGCGCCCTACTCAGCCACTACCTCATTCCTTTGAGGCTATCTGAGCTGCAGACACTCCTTCCTTTGGTCCTACATCCAGGGTTAGTCCAAAACACAATAAAGTAATAAAATATTTGTTTATACAGCCTTAGTTGTCTTGGTTCTGACTTTGGTCTTCAAAATGGAGCCCTAGGTCGAACTAACGCCTACTGTTCCCTCGACGGGGAACGCATCCTCACCTACTCCTCTCGGGAGAGTTTACCTGATGCCAACCGTTCCTCTGGTTGGACTTTTGCCTGACGGTCCTTTGTCAAGTCTTGGATGCCGAGCTGTCCTTCGCCCGGTGCCTAGCATTCCTTCGCTAGGGCTTCAGTCCCAAGCTGTCCTTCGCCTGGCGCCTAGCAGTCCTTCGCTAGGTCTTGGATGCTGACAGTCCTTCGCCAGTTGCCTAGCAGTCCTTCGCTAGGGCTTGGTTGCTGGCAGTCCTTCGCCAGGTGCCTAGCAGTCCTTCGCTAGGGCTTGGATACTGGCAGTCCTTCGCCATGTGCCTAGCAGTCCTTCGCTAGGCTTGGATACTGCATCCTTCGCTAGGTGCCTAGCAGTCCTTCGCTAGGGCTTTTTCTGCACACTCAGTGAACAACGTTAGATCACAAATAAACTTAACTTTGAATCCTTTGCCAATATCAAAACCAGGTTCGATATGGTGCTTCCTGCACCAACAGTCAGCTCCTACTCCAAGGCCCACGGTCCTTGACCATTTACGATGGGCAATTCTATATTCCGAGAAAATAGTACAAATTTGAAGTTGAATACAGAATTAAATAAATTACATCAATTTAAACTTTATACCGACGATTGGAGAAGATTGAAAATCGGAGCCGCAGGTCATCGTTGGCGCTTGAGACTTAAGCGTGGAGCGTTTTGAGCAGAGCACTTGAGAGAAATCGTTGGAAGCAATTATGTTCTGAAGCAAGGGGTGAACCCCTTTATATAGTAGTCACTTGGGCGCCTGTGTTGAAGGGGGCGCCTGACACGTGTCCTTCCCTGCGCGAAACTCCATCCACAGACTTGGCCAGCGTTTATCCCTTCAATTGGGGCACCTGAATTGACTAGGGTGCCTGTATCAACACAGGTGCCTCAGATGCTGATGTGGAGGCATCCTTCGTGTTAGCTTGGAAACACCCTTGTCTGGGGCGCCTCTGTTGAAACAGGCGCCTGACCTCATTCAAGCGCCTGGGAGCAGGAAACTTTCTCCCTTTGTTCCTGCAACCAGGGTTAGTTCCAAAACACAAACAACAGACAAATAATATATTGTTATGCTCAATTAACAGCCGGAACTGTCTTGGTTCTGACTTTGGGCTTCCAAAATGGAACCCTAGGTTGGACCGACGCCTAGTGTTCCCTCCTACGGGAACGCGTCCTCACCTACTCCTCTCAGGAGAGTTTACCTTTTTGCCAACTGGCTCCTCCGGTTGGACTTTTGCCCAATCCCCCTAATCAAGTCTTCGTGCCCAGTCCGCGACCAGGACTTATTGCCAGCTTCACTCACCATATCTTCGATGCCCAGTCCACGACCAGGACTTATTGCCCAGCTTCACTCACCAGGTCTTCGGTGCCCAGTCCACGACCAGGACTTATTGCCCAACCTTATGTCAGGACTTCGTGCCTAGTGTACCTAGAACTTTTCCTGCACACTTGAGTATCATTGTTAGATCATAATAAAACCTTAACTTCTGAACCCTTTGCCATTATTAAAACACAGGTTTGACTTTGGTGCTTCCAGCACCAACAAACAGTAGACGTCGGTTCGACCTAGGATTTCATTTGAAATTCAAAGAAAGAACCAGATAGCTCTAACTGTAATTCATGCATGCATTTACCTTATTATACTGTGTTCTTGGATTAACCTTGGTTGCGGGCTAAAGAACCAGCTGCTGCGATCAAGGCGCCTAAGAGGGCTCAGGTGCCTGAGAACCCAAGCGCCTGAGAGGACTCAGGCGCCCTAGAGGGGTTTTCTCAGCAAGTGGCAAAGCTGAGTTGGCAATCACGCCACATTAGCTCCCAGGTGCCTCATTGCTCCCAGACGCCCCAATGATCCCAGGTGCCCAAGAACAGGATAAAAGTTGGTCAAGTCTGTGGATAAGGACATGGCTGATCTGGTGACATGTAGGGCACCCCTATAGCCTATCAGGTGCCCGAGATCCAATATAAAAGTGGTTTCACCCCCTTTGCTTCCAACGTAAACTCAAACACTCCAAAACACTACGACAAGCTTCCGTGCTTAAGTTTTTTGTGGCAACAACATTCAAGATCGATGGCACACCACTCCAACAAGTTCTGCTCTTCTTCTTAAGTGTCATTGGTATAAAGTTATCAATTCAGTTCTGTACTTAAATCATTATACTTGTATATCATTTTCTGACTTATAGTATTGCCCAACGAAAATGGTCAAATACCATGGGTCTTGGAGTAGAAGTCGTCATAGACTCCGAACCAAGTAAAACAAACTGTGTTAGCAGTGTTTTATCTTGCAAAGTTCTTTATTTCCGATGTGCTTACTCACAATTAATTTCCGAAAAAGACATTATCTATATTCACCCCCCCCCCCATCGATCACAACGATCCCACATCACTAAGGTAATCTTTTTGGACACTAGATCAATATATCAGATAACAACAAGATTTAACTGTAAACCTTTACTAACATGAAAATAAAGGTTCAACTGTAGTGTACCCTGCACCAACTCTAATGTTATATTTGACGAAGTAAATAATAAACAATCTAACTTAAACAACTCTAATAATGAACTAATCAGTAAAGATTCAGAAGATGATGAGTCAAAACATAAACCCAATTTAGACGACTCAAATGAACCAAGTATTGAACTCAGAACAACACCATCTAGAATAAGAATAAATCACCCAGCTGACCAAAGTTTAGGTGATCCAACTTTAGGAGTCAGAACTCGATTATCTTATAGAAATATAAGCCAAATAGCCTTAAGATCCAAAATTAAACCTAAGTTAATAGAAGATGTACTTGACCCAGACTACTGGATCATAGCAATGCAAGAGGAACTAGAATAATTTGAAAGACACCAAGTGTGAGAATTAGTACCAAAACTAGAAAATAAGTCAATAATAGATATAAAATGGGTATTTAGAAACAAGTTAGACCATAAATGAGAAATTGTCAGAAATAAAACCTGCTTAGTAGCCAA
This sequence comes from Boesenbergia rotunda, assembly GCA_024364735.1. NCBI lineage: Eukaryota > Viridiplantae > Streptophyta > Magnoliopsida > Zingiberales > Zingiberaceae > Boesenbergia > Boesenbergia rotunda. The sequence continues at coordinate 77,893 of JAGFNQ010007677.1, read as the reverse complement.
GGGATTTAGCCAAATTGAAGGACTTGATTATGATGAAACATATGCACCAGTATTCAAACTTGAGTATATTAGGATATTACAAGCCTATATAGCTCATAAGGAATTTAAACTTTACCAAATGGATATAAAATCTGCCTTTTAAAATGAATTTATCAGAGAGGTGGTCTATAACCCCTATATTTGAAGACCTAAACCCCCCGAACTACGTGTTTAGACTTTAAAAAGACCCTATATAGATTGAAATAAGTACTTAAAGTCTGGTATGAAAGACTGTAAACCTACTTAGTTTCTAGAGGATTTAACTAAGGATAAATTGATTCTATCCTATTTGTTAAAATCATAGAAAAAGATATATTTATAGCATAAATATATGTAGATGACATAATTTTTTGCTTAACTAATTAAAATTTTTAAAAGAATTTATTAAATTAATGAAAAATAAATTTGAAATGAGTTTAGTAGGTGAGTTAAACTTTTTCTTAGGCCTACAAATAAAATAAACCAAAGATGGAAAAAAAATTTTTAGAATAAATATGCTAAGGAGTTAATTAAAAAATTTGGGATGGAAAATTCTAAGGAAATAAATACACCTATGGCAGCTACTGTAAAAATTGATAGTGATCCAGATGGAAAACCAGTTGACTTGAAATACATTAGGAGTGTCATAGGTAGTCTACTCTACCTAATTACCAACCGTCTAAATATTTTATTTGCAGTAGATATATGTACTAGGTATCAAATATGTGCCAAGGAATCATACTTAAGTGTTGTATTAAAAAGAATATTTAGATACATTAAAGACACATTAAATATAGGTATTTGGTACCCTAGAACTTATATCTTTGACCTATTTGTATATTCTGACTCAGACTATGCTAGATGCAAATTAGATAGAAAAAACACAAGTGGTAGCTGTCAAATGTTAAGTCAAAATCTAGTCAATTAGTGTAGTAGAAAATAACATTGTGTTGCATTATCCACAACTAAAGTTGAATACATAGCCCTAGGAGAATTTGTGGCTCAACTACTATGGATAATGCACACACTTAAAGACTTTCAACTCAACTACACCAACACAAAAGTCTTTATTGATAACATTAGCTTAATTAACCTAATTAAAAATTTAATCCACCACTCTAGTGTAGGGCCGGTGCCGTCGATAGAGGGGGGTGAATATCAACCATTAAAAATCTTCTAAAACTTCGTAAACATTTCGTTAGTTCAACACTTTGAGATTTGTTCTAAACAGATCGTTAGTAGCAGCAGAATATAAAATAGTAAAGTAAAGAACGACAGACGACAGATTGCACATGGGATTTTACTTGGTTCCCAACCCCCCAGGGTCAGTACATCCAAGGCCTAAGCACAGGAATGCCCGTCCACTATTGGTCTCCTTTTCAGACTTTCCGGAGGCGGAGAAACTCGTCTTACAGTGCAATAATTACAATCAAAATATAGGAAATTAAATTCAGAATAATTAAAGTAAACCAAAATGAAATGGTCGAAGACTCGGCCGATCTGGACCTCCGAAGTGCCGCACACTTCCTCCTGGAGCCTCCTAATCGTAGAGCCTCGTCGTTAGTGCTTTGTCGTCAGTTAAAAAGCTCAGAATGGATCTTCGAAGTTGTGTCTTGAGCCTTGGGGTCGAATCCCCTTTTATAAGCTTCATTGGGGCGCCTGTGATCACTGGGGCGCCTAAATGGGCTTGGTCAAACTTTATCTCCGCGCCGAACTCACCGCAGCAAATAAGGCCTCTGACCAGGGCGCCCTGGACCTCCCAGACGCCTGAATGAACCCAGTCAAAGCTTATCTCGCTTCGAACTCGCAGCAGCAAATACAGCTTTGAACTAGGGCGCCTGTATCATTGGGGGCGCCTGAATGGAAACCTGCTTTCCACCCTTTCACTGAGCCTGTTTTTCTTCTTTGACTAGGGCACCCCTGTTGATGGGGGCGCCTGGATCCTTTAGGGCACCTCCAACAATGGGGGCGCCTAGCTTGGTTGGGTTCCATCCCCATTGTGTGTTATTTACCTGCTTTGTCTTCCATTCTAGGTACCTGCAAGATACAAAAATACAAAGCAAATATACACACATTCATAACCTTAAGGACTTGGTTCTGACTTCAGATTTCCACGAAACCCTAGGTCAAACCGACGCAAGTTCCCACACCGAGAACGCGCCTTTCACCTACTCCTTTCAAGAGATGGTTGCCACCCAGTCCATTCGGGTGGATTTTTGCTTAGCCTCCGATACACTCGGATTTTGAGACGTCCGAACCTCGACTTGTCTCTACTTCTGTCCTTAGTCATCGCTCAGCTAAGTTACTCAGTTCCTCGGACCAAGACTTCGTGCCCAAACCCTAGGTCCAGGACTTCGGTGTCCAACCCTCGGCCAGGTCTTCATGCCCAATTCCTCGAACTAGATCTTTGGTGCACGACCATCGGCCAGGACTTCTTGCCCAGTCCTTGACCAGGACTTTGTGCCCAACTTCTAGTCAGGTCTTCGGTGCCCAGCCCTTTGCCAGGACTTAGTGCCTAGGTTAACTAGGACTTTTCTTCACTTTGTTACACCTTTCTTGACTAACCCTTCTCCTGTTCAATGTATCACTGACTTAAGCATATTGTCAAGCATTGAAACACTTAGAGGAGGACATCACTGATGCAACTTGCACCAACATCTAGGACTAAACATATAGAAGTAAAATACCATTTTGTAAGAGACCACGTAGCTAGGGCTGAAATCACACTTAATTATGTTGAATCTATATCTAACCTAGCTGACATTTTTAAAAAATCACTACCTGAATCTAAGTTCAGCACACTCAGAAGATAATTAGGAATATGCTCAGTAGAATAACTTATTTTTTATTTCGGTTCATTTTCAGTTCTTTTTATATCTACTCTTTTCTATACTTAGTTTTCAAAACTATATTTTTCAAAAACACAAGCTATTTCATTTTTTAGTTTTTCAAAACTTATACGCTTCAAAAACTAAGTGTTTTCTTGTATATAGACTTAGCCTAGGCTTAACCCCTATAAAGCATGAACCTATAGTCCTAGAAGCTAGCATCTTATAAGCACATTAGGATTAACTTGCTTGTTAAAATATAGAATGTTGAGGCAATCTAACGTCTGAAGTGACCATGAGTTTTGATGTTTGGGCAAAGGGTTTAAGTTAGGTTTTCCCTTGTGATATAATATGTGTAATTGAGTGTGCAGGATTGCAGGTTTACACATATTGACTTAGCTAGATGACTTCGGTATGGTGAAGGGTTGTATGGAGACAAGCTGGAGGCTTGTGTGCACCCGAAGACCTTGGTATAGTAGGGATGATGAGCCGAGGGGCACGGACTTCGAGGCGTACGTGAAGGATAGCATGGAGATAAGATGGAGGCTTGTGTGCATCCGAGAGATGAGGGCCAAAGATGAAGAGGGCGCGAAAGCAATAGTCAAGGCTGCTGGTGAAGAGTCAGCTGAGTCAAGGGACAAGAACCAAGGGAGGAGAACTCCAAGGCAAGCCGGGAAGTGGACTTCAAAGGGCACATGTGAAGGGTGGCATGGAGGCAAGTCGAGAACTTGTGTGCGCATCCGAGGGACGATAGCCGGTGGAAGAGGACTTTAAGGGGCAAGCTAGGAGAGTGTACCTGAAGGCACGCATGGAGGAGTAGGAGGAGTAGGAGTGTTGTTGTAAGCTGGGGAGTCGACTGGGGATTTCCCAGTCGACTGCCAAAACTCACAGTGTGTATTTGACCCTGGATCAGTCGACTTCTCTGGAGCAGTCGACTGGTGAGTAGTCTGAATTCGAACGTTGGGGCTGTCGACGGTTGAATCTGGGTGGGGGCAGTCAATTACCCTGGGAGCAGTCGACTACCAGCGGGTTTTCCAGCTTGAGTTCCATTTAAAGAGAACTCGGTTTGGGCTGGGAGCTCTTGGCGAAACTTGCTTGGTCAAAGCTTGTTAGTATCCTGTTGTGGTCAGATAGTGTCCTAGAGTTGTGGAGAGGTTTCTCCACCCACAAGGAGCTACGCGATCTAGCCGGAGGTGCTCCGGGGAATCATCCACCGACGGATTAGGGATCGCCCACCTTACGGGTAGCCGTGGAGTAGGAGTTTTTCTCCGAACCACGTAAATCATGAGTGTTCTTTGTTGTTAGTTTTATTTTTACTTAGTATATTCCGCTTGCGCACTAACAACGTAGGTAGAAGAATCGAAAAGTGCTATTCACCCCCCCCCCCTCTAGCAACCGGCATCGATCAAACATAGAATGGGTTGAGATGCTTAGGACATTGTTTGAACTTTAGATGCTTATATTAGTGCATCAACAAAAGTTGGATGTTAAATACAAATATATAGTTATCAAGTTAAGCAATCTTGTTGAGTGAACATTGCTAGATTAAAATACATAACTTGACTAACCAAGTGAAAACTACTATCTTATGATAGTTAGTAAGTAACTAAGAGTTAGATACATATTTGAGGAAAATAGATGAATAATTTTAAAATTATTATTTTCAAATATATGTTATTTTTCCCTAAAAATCATGCTTGAACATAAATAAGGGTTGCTAAAATTCCTTACTTAGAATTTTTTATGCTCTAATTATTCATCTGCAGTCATTTCATTTTTATTAAAGTTTATCTTTCAAAACATTACTTAGAAATTTGCTTGAGAAATTCCTTCTTATGTTAGAATTTTTTTAATTTGACTTAGAATTTCTTTTTACATAATTTTTTTTGAAAAAAGCTATTTTTTACTTAGATTTTTTTTGAAAAATAATTTTACATAAATATAATTTTTGAAAATGATTTTTAAAACCATTTTGTTTTATTTTTTTGAAAATGATTTTACTTAGAAATGTTTTTGAAAATAATTTTACTTAGAAACTTTTCAAATGAAATTGAGTCACTTAGAAATTATTACTTGGAAACTTTTCAAATGGAAATGTGGTACTTAGAAAATTTTTTTGGAAAAGTTTTCAAATAAAAAAAAGTTACTTAGAAATTTTTTAAAAAAAACAAGGGAGGTTACTTAGAATTTTTATTTGAAATTGATTTCACTTAGAAATTTCTTTGATACAATTTTTTTTACTTGGAAATTTTTTAAATGGTTATAATTATTACGTATATATTTTTTTGAAAAGTTATTCTTTCTACCCTAAGTTTTTTTTATATATGTTAAAGTGGGAGAGAAAAGTTAAAGTTATCAAGATTTTCAAAAAACTTATGCAAATTTTCAAAATCAGAGGGGGAGAATCTTAATTTGAGGGGAGCATATTTTTTGAAAATTTTCAAAAAAACTTTTCAAGGGAACATATGTTTTGTTTTGAAAATCTCTTAGATAAATTGATGTGTATTTACCATGTTTTACATAACTTTGAACTGGGTTGCTAGAAATCAAAAAGGAAAAGATTATTGGTAGTAGAAGCATTAATTGAACCTTATTTTGATATTGGAAAAAGGTTTAAAGTTAAGGGTTACTTGTGATCTAATGTGTGGCTTTAAGTGTGCATGAAAGTCCTAGTTGACCTAAGCACTAAATCCTGATCTAGAGAATTAGACACTAAGTCCTAACTCTGTTGGTTCGGCAATGAAGACCTGATCTGGAGGATTGGGCACTAAGTCCTGACCATGTTGGTTGGGCAACAAAGACTTGGTTTGGAGGATTGGACACTAAGACCTGGCCAAGAATTGGGAATAAAGTCCTGGTCTAGAGGACTATGCAATGAAGTCATGATATGGAAATCAAGCAAAAGTCTTAGCTGATCGTGGGCAATGTAGTAAAGATGGGTTAAGTATCAAGTGTCGAGAATTTTGGAGTCAAGGTTGGAGGCTGAGCAAAACTCTAACCCGGGATTAGCAAAAGGTAAACTCTCCTAAGAGGAGTATGTGAGGATGTGTTCTCCATCGAGGGAATAGTAGGCGTCTATTCGACCTAGGATTTCGAGTGAATCCTAAAAGTCAAGATTAGACAACTCAAGCTGTCAAACACATTTACATTTTATATATATGTCTTGCCTGTGCTAACTCTATGGGTACAAAAATCTAAGTTGGAGGTTGGAAGAAGGTCTTCAAGTGCATGGAATGAGTCCAGGCACCCATAAGGTTTTAGGTTCTTGGAGCTCCGTGTGCTCGGGATTAACTCAGGCACCTGGGATCTAGAAGACTCAACCAGGTGCGGCTGAGCTAGGGCACACAGAGTGGTCGACCAACATCATAGTCCAGGCGCACGAGAGTGGAAAACTTGGGGGATCAAGTTTCGATAAGCCGTCGCCATGTCACCAGGATGGGGGCGCATATAGGAGAGCATTCAGGCACCTAGAACCATCTATTTAAGCAACTTTAACCAAAGCCTTGAGATATAAATTTCCTATGACTTTCGCTCTTGTATGTTGCTCCAAAAATTGCTCAAAGATGTCATAATGCCACTCCAACAACAAATGCTCAACCTTTAACTCTTTTAGTCATCAGTATACTTTGTTTTTGAATTGTACCCTCATATTCAATTTGTAACACATTTTCAAACTTATAGTGATTGCCCATAGAAAGTGATCAAGGATCGTGGGCCTTGGAGTATGAGTCGTCACAGACTCTGAACTAAGTAAAAACAAATGTGTTAGCATTATTTTTGCTTCTATTCTTATTTCCGGTGTAATTTAACTCTTATTGTCATTCAAATTTAGAAAAAAGGCCATGAGTGCTATTCACCCCCCCCCACCCTCTATTGCTCTTCACAATCCTACAACATCTTCCAACTAATTCTACTTGGACTTGTTTACCAAGCTTCAACTCCCAACTTACTCCACTTGCACTTTGCTCGCCTAGCTTCAAAGCTCCTAGCTTACTCCACTTGGACTTTGTTCACCTAGCTAAGACTTTGTTTGCCAATTCTTCAGCTCTCAATTGGCTCTACTTAGACTTGATTCACCTAACACACAACTAAGACATTCTTGCTTGATTCTAACTAAGACTTAGCTCTTACCTAACTCAATCAGATCTTCTGTTCCCTATCTCCACTAGGACTTAGTCATCATCTGACTCTAAGCCAAGATTTCATCATTTATCATGTAACTTGGACCTGCACACTTGACACAAATAGTTAAATCATAACTAATCTAATTTTAACCTTACTCATACATCAAAACACTAGATTAAATATTCTGCTCCAAACACCAATAATCTCCCCCTTTTAATAGTATGAAAACTAAGTTAAAGTTAGTAAACAATAATCAAAATTAAGTTTGTAATTTGAAATTGTATTCAATATATGATAAAGAAATATAATCAATGTAGTCATATATGAATATAATAATTTAAGACATAATTTTCCTTCAAATATTAATTAACCAATTAATCAATCATGATAATTAATTAACATGCCACATAAAATGATAGAACAAAGAGGGAGCCAAGAGAGAAATATATCTCTCTTTACCTCGTAGTCTTCTACCTTATGTCCCTCCCTCTTGGATGTCGTGTGGGCGACGATCTACCAAGAACCGAAAGCCACCGAGACCACCTTGCTTCTCCTCTTTTGCTTGTACCGACCACAAGGAGAAATATCTCCTTGTTTGCACAACCCTAACCTCTCTATATGATGAAGAAAACACCATCCTCCAAGTTTCCACCAACCAAGGAGAGAGACTTCTCCATGAGCTGCCACCGACGATGGGTGGAACCCCATCCGTTGCCGCCGATGATGGAGCAATCCTCCTTCCTTGCTGCCGCCACTGGCCAAGGAGAGAGTGATCTCCTTAATTTGCCACTGGCCAAGGAAGAGACCTCAGCTGCTGCCGCCGGCCTTGAAGCAAGACTCCTTTCCTACCGCCGTCGGTCATGGGTCAATCCTGCTCCCTGCTGCCGTCAGCCAAGGAAGATAGTTGTTCTCAAGATCTGCCGGCGGCGATGAAGAGGAATCCTCCACCTACTGCCACAGGCCATAGATCAACCTCCTTCCCTGCTGCTGTTGACCAGAGAGAGTAGTTGCACCAAGATCTACCGCCAGCTGTGAAAGGGCCTTCTTCTCCTTCAATCCACCGGTCATGCCCTAGGAGAGAAGGAGAAGAGTGTGCCCTAGGAGAGAGAAAGTGAGAGGAAAAAAGAGAGAGGGAGAGGAGAAATAATAATCCATTAGGTCTTGGTTTCATGACATCATGGGATATTTATAGGGCTAAGGTAGGGACCATGAGGAGGAGTTGGGTCTTGGCCCGGTAATGGATCCAAATCCGATCCATTAATGAAAATCTATTCCACTAAAGGATCTCCATTGAACTTCCTCACCAACCCCCATATTTTCATATGGGCTCCACCTATTATGAGTACATCCATCTACATCCATCTCCCCGTGTTTAAGATATCGAATGTCCGTCAATTAATTTAAATTATTGATAATTTTAATTAATCAACTTTTAACTCTTTGACTAGTACCACTCATCCTTATCATCATGTTGGATCAAGTGTAACGCCCCAAAATTTCCATCTTTAGTTCTTAAAGTCCTTAGAATTTTCTAAAAATGGTTTAGAAATATTCTAGATATTTTTAGGGATTTTTAGAGTATTTTTATGGAATTTTCTGAGTTCGTTTGGTATAAAAAATAAAAATAAAAACATTTAAGGGCAGCCGGTGGATTGAACCCGCGACCACCACGGAACAGCCCGCGCGCGCAACCAGCCGGGCTAGGGGTATCAAGCACAACAAGGGACGGAGAGAAGGGTATTTATGGTATAGTTAGGTTGATCCGACCCTTAAGTATAAATAGCTAATTAAAGAGAGAAGTTTTATTTCTCTCCTCTCCAAACCCTCACGCCGACCTCCTCTCCTCTCTTAGGGCGACGCCGACCAACACCAAGCTCTAGAGGGCCGGCCAAGACTCTTCTCCAAGAGATAATCCTATATTCGGGATCCCCGCGACGAGAGGAACGCGTAGGCGTGAAGAATTCTCCGAGATCTCAAGTTTCTCCCGAGCTCTAGACGTCAATCTTGGTTGTAAGTCCAAGATATCAAAGTAAGTACTGCTCACCTGCAGTAAGAGGTGATTTTTCCGCAAGAATTTCCCTTAAAAGTTTTTAAAAGAGATATTTCCTTTTTTAAGTTTTTGCATGTGATCTTAGTTCATTATATGCTTGTATAAGTTTGATAAAGCACCCTATGTGAGATTAGGGGCTAAGAAAGTTATGAGAAAAGAAAAGAAAAGATAAAGATAAGAAAAGAAAAGGCCAAGGCCTTAAGAAATCCCCAAAAGTCAAGACTTAGGGATTTTAGCACGCAAGGTGCTCGAGAAAATGCCAAGGCATTTACAGATAAGAAAGAAAAGAAAGAAAAGCTATTTTATTTTCTAAGGCCAGTACCCGGCGTCCAAGGGCGTCGTTAAAGAAATCCAGGTGTCCAATTCCAAGGTCTTGGCCCTGGTAGACCAAGGTCTGCTCTATTAGGATTGGTGGCTCGCTACCCCAACCTTTTAGGGAACGCGCATGAGATGGTACTTACGTCTTCAGTGGATCCAAGTGATTATTATTTTCAAGTATATGCTTTAGCAAAGTTTCGAAAATTTAAAGAGTTTTCAAAAAGTTAAAGAATAGCTAAAGTTTCAAGTTGAGCCAAGAAAAGTAAATTGAGATTTATTATTGCTTGAGTATGCATGTTTTGAGTTATACATGTTCTTAGTTTTCTTTCAAGCATATTAGTATCTCATATGATGTTCAGTTTGATCTAGAAGCATGTTTGCATATTTCGAGTTTTTGTGAGCTAGATAGTACTTACTAAGCTTTTTGCTTACTAGTTGCATTTCCTCTTATTGCAGATAAAGGTAAAGGCAAGCAATTCTGAAGGAAGGCGACGAGGCGGTGCTGAGTAAAGTGTGTGTGGTGGCTGATTTTGGAGAGATCTTTGAGACGAGACAATTTAGTTATTTGAATTACAATGTTATAGTTTATTCAAATTTCAAGTTCTTGCTTTATGGAGTTTAGCGAACATTTAAGTTTTGGATAGTTTTACATGCTCAATTCCTTAGAGTAAAGATTCCATGTTATTTCATTTAGCATACATATCCTTATGATTGCATTGGATGAGTAGAAGTGTGAGTAGTTGGAAATATTGATACTTTGTTAGAGAAATAGATGCATGTACCAAGATAGTATTAATTTCTCTTTGAATCAAGTGTTTATTGCTTAAAAATGTTTAGAAAAGTTGCATTCATATTTCATAATGCTTTAGCAAGGTTATAGAACATGTATTTGGTATTATGAATGCATAGGAGTCAAGATTGGTACAAACTCTAAGGTTAAAGTTCATATAAACTTGAATAGCTTATTTCCTTCCGCAAAAGTCCTAATTTCAAGTTTATGGATTCGTTTTGATTGGCTAAATTGTTTAGAAAACTGGCATAGAGTATAGAAATGGTGTCATGATTTTATATGGCTCGAAACTATATGATTGGTGGGCTTTTGAAGCAAGTGCCGAAACCTGAAATTTCAGATTTCAGGCTTATCAATCGACTGATACAGTATCAGTCGACTGATACCCGAAAGCTGAGTTGGGCGAGGCAAGTTTCAATAAGTATCATCTTACGAGTTTTTGAGAAAGAAAGTGTGACATGGTATCATGCATGATGACTTAAGTTAGAATATCATTCTTAAATGAATTTAAAAGAAAAAAAAAAGATTTCCGCATTTTTAGTCATGCATTAGAGTTGAGAAGTAGACAAAAGTAACGATCCGTCTAAGGCAGAGAAGGCGGGTCGCTACATCAAGTCTACCTGTAGGGTTTAACATGATAAACCTTATGAGCTCATTAAGGGGGCATCATCATCCCGACTCACTAGGACATGGATTCCGTCAATAATCAACGACACACCATGTACATAATATTATTTCCCAATTTATCAGGCCTATCGATTTAACAGAATAAATCTCGCCCATTGGTAAATCAAAGAAATAAAATACTAAATACACGTGCCCGTTATTATATTGGGATTTAGAAATTGTACTCCATAATAAACCAAGATCCGATACAATTATAAAGTCAGTACAAATTGGATCATCTCTATTTTGGTCCTGCTCAATGCACACAAAGCGCACTAGTGTAATTCTATGGTCAAGATAAACCACACCTAATTACACTACAACTATTCCGATGGTTTGTCCAACTCCATCTCGGTTGTGAGCCTCTACTTATACTTTGCAAGGGACTGATAACATGATCATCTGTGTGTCACCACACACCATGTGTTGGATCGAGAGAAACGATAGAGGGGGGGTGAATATCGTCAAACGTTCGGATTCAGAAATAGAGAATACACAGCGGAAATTAACACAAACACACGCAAACACCAAGTTTTTTACTTGGTTCGGAGTCGCGATCGGCTCCTACTCCAAGGCCCACGGTCGTTGACCGTTTTCTGCGGGCAATTCTATATGCGCAAAAAGTTTACAGGTATAGATTACAAGATTAGTACACCGACGTCCGGAGTAGATCGTATTTTTGAAGCAGAGGGACATCATCGGCGCTTGTATCTCGAGTCAGGAGGTTTCCGGAGCAGAGCGTGAGCGTAGAAGAGCGTGAATGCGTTGGAAGAATTGATTGCCTGAAGCCTTGGGGTCGAGGGCCTTTTTATAGCCCCTGGGGGCGCCCGGAACGTCGGGGGTGCCCCCCCACGTGTCAGCTGATCCGAGTTCCTCTCGGTCAGCTCTGATCCCTTCAATCTCGGGATCAGGCTTTGACGGGGGCGCCCGGGACGCTGGGGGCGCCCGGGTTGACTGGGTCACCTCTTATCCGTTTGGCTTCGCTGGCTTCTACTTTGTTAGCTTAAACTGGGGGCGCCCGGGAGCATGGGGGACGCCCGGGAGCACGGGGGCGCCCCGCCCATAAGCTGCCGAAGTACTTCTTTTGCTTCATCTATTTTGTGTTCACCTTGGGGGCGCCCGGGACACTCCGAGCGCCCTACTCAGCTGCTGCCTCACTCCTTTGAGGCTCTCTGAGCTACAGACACTCGTTCCTTCGGTCCTGCATCCAGGGTTAGTCCAAAACAACATAAAGCAATAATATGTTAGTTTTATACAGCCTTAGCTGTCTTGGTTCTGACTTTGGGTCTTCCAAATTGTAACGACCTGGAAAATTCTCTTAATATTTTCTTAAAATATTAAGTATGTCTAAATAATTTTCCAAGGGACCTAGAAATATTAAGGAGAACTTTGGCCTAGAAAATCCATGTTTTCTCATTTAAATTGAGAAAACTAAGTACCAATGAGCTTTAAATGGGCTCCAAAAATGGGTATTAATTAGGTAAAAAAATTAATATAAATTAGGTAAAATTAATATAAATATAAAAGAATTTTATTTAGGAATATTGGCATAATTATGGGTGATTTTAGGGGGATTTTGGAAATTTAAAAAAATAAAAATAATAAAATAAATGAAATAAAAATAAAATAAAAATAAAGGTGCATGAGCCAATGATTGAACCTTGGACCTCTTGTACAACCATGTATGCACTAACCAACTCACCTAACAAGGTATTGTTAGGAGGGAATGAAGTGGAGATTAGTTAAGGCATAGAAGAAGATGAAGAGTCATGGAGAGACTCTTCATTTACCTCCTTAATGGGCTATTAAAGGGGGGTTTTGGGAGTTACCTCTTCTTCCCATTACATTCATTTTCGAAACTCTTCCTCCCCTCATTCTTGCCGAGCACCAAGAAGGGGCTTTTCCCTTGGAAAAGCTTCCACCAAGGTTCCATCTCCTAGATCTAAGGTCTTCACAAGAATACAAAGACAAAGGGGCTCTAGTATCCAAAGATCTTGCAATCTTCTTCTCTTCCTAGGTTCGAAAAATCAAGAAACCCAAGGTAAGACTCCCTCACCTGTGGTATAATAGTTCTCTATGATTTTTATGATTTTTAGCATGATATATTGGATAGTTTTTGGATTTGATGTTGAAAGGAAAGAAAACCAAGAACTTTATGTTTAAAGGTTTCGGCCACCATGTTTTTAAGATCTAAAATTATGCTAAAAATCATGATAATGTTGTTTAATGTTCCCTTCTGATGTGTAGAGGTTAAGTATAGTTTTTGGGAATTTTTGGAGTACCCTATGACACCCTAGGGTTCCGGCCAACATGAAAGAAACAAAAACTAAGAACCCTGAGTTTAAGGGTTTCGGCCACCAAGTTTTAAAGGTCTATAATTATGCTAAAAATCATGATAATGTTGTCTAATGTTCCATTCTGATGTGTAGAGGTTAAGTATAATTTTTGGGAATTTTTGGAGTACCCTAGGACACCCTAGGGTTTCGGCCAACATGAAAGAAACAAAAACTAAGAACCCTGAGTTTAAGGGTTTCGGCCACCAAGTTTTAAAGGTCTATAATTATGATAAAAATCATGATAATGTTGTTTAATGTTCCATTCTGATGTGTATAGGTTAAGTATAATTTTTGGGAATTTTTGGAGTACCCTAGGACACCCTAGGGTTTCGGCCAACATGAAAGAAACAAAAACTAAGAACCCTGAGTTTAAGGGTTCCGGACACCATGTTTTAAAGGTCTATAATTATGATAAAAATCATGATAATATTATTTAATATTCCCTTATGATTTGTAGAGGTTAGGTATAATTTTTGGGAATTTTTGGGATACCTAGAGGCCCCATATGGTTCGGCCAACCCCAAGGACCCAAGGGTTAGGGTTGAGTCTTTAACTTCAAGCATATGTTTATGTGTTGCCATGATATAAGGATGATGGAAGGTGATTATGTGAATTTTCACATGGCCTTGGGACTCCACAAGTTTCGGCCAAGAAGGGTTAATAGGGTAAAAGTTAAGATTTATTTCCAGTAAGGGTCCCAATGGCCCTATGGCAAGATGTGATTTGTGTTTTATGAATGATATGCCATGTTTATGAATGATATGCCATGTTTATGCATGATATGCCATGTTTATGAATGATATGCCATGTTTATGCATGATATGCCATGTTTACGAATGATATGTCATGTTTATGAATGATATGCCATGTTTACGAATGATATGCCATGTTTACGAATGATATGCCATGTATATGAATGATATGCCATGTTTATGAATGATATGTCATGTTTATGAATGATATGCCATGTTTTAGGATAATACGAATGTATGCCATGCTCTATGAATGATGTGTACATATGTCATGTCTAAGAATGAAAATGATGAATGACAAGTATGATGAATGAAAGATGATGCTTATGTCTTTAAGGCATAAATATGCTAAACGGCACGGTCGATGGTCGACGGTACGACGGTCGAGAGGATCGGTAAATGGGCCGGTAGACGGGCCGAGCCGTAACAAGTTATGCTATGATAAGTATGCCATGAATGTCTTATGAATGATGAAACATGAAAAGTATTTTACTTTATGTATGGGCTTGTACCGGACCGAAGTATGGGTCCAAGGGATGGGCACCTTAAGAACGCCCCGGTTCTGGACTACCGAAGCTGTCCACGGTTCTGGCATTACCGGAGCTGTGCAACAGGGATGGGCACCTTAAGAACGCCTCGGTTCGGGGACTACCGACTATGCTGTCCTTACCCTAGTAGGTTGGGGCTCGCGACCTCGGACTTGCTAGGGATGCGCGCTATGATGTATGTATGTGGTACAAGCCGGGGACCCCAAATGATGTTATGATGATTATGTTTAAGCAAATTAAAAGTATGTTTTAAAAGTTAAGCATCCCTTATGTATATGCATTCCACTCATGCATCCATTCATGCTATGCACTATGCTATGTTGATAAGATGATATGCTTACGTTCATGTTAAGAAGTATGCATGAGAATGAATGATTTATGCCATGATTATGTTAGGAAGATGTTCATATGCTATGATATGAATAATGTCATGCTTAGAATGTTCACTATGTTTATGATTTATGCCATGAATAATGCCATGCTTAGAATGTCTACTATGTTTATGAGTTATGCCATGAATTATGCCATGTCTACTATGTGTATGAGTTATGCCATGAATTATGCCATGTCTACTATGTTTATGAGTTATGCCATGAAGTATGCCATGCTACTATGCTTATGACTTATGCCATGAATCATGCCATGCTACTATGTTTATGACTTATGCCATGAATTATGTCATGCTACTATGTTTATGATTTATGCCATGAATTATGTATGTTTCCGTTCATGTCATGCTATGTATACGATAAGTGATGTAAGATGTTATGTTCCAAGTAGAGCACCAAGTATGTTAATGTTTTATGTGCTCATTATGAGATGATGAATGATGAATGGTTTTGTGAGTAGGAAAGAGTCTTACTAAGCCTGTGTGCTTATAGTCTTATTTCCTTATACCGCAGATCATTCAAGGGGACAATGATGAAAGCAGCAGGAGGGCAAGAACGTATGTGTGTAGTAGTGACTTGGCCCAGGAAAACTCTATGTTTACTGTTTATGCTAGAACTTCACCTTGGTTACTTATATGTCTGAATAATGACCTATGGAACCTTATGATATGATGTTACGTATGACATGATATGATATGATGCTTAAGTTCAAAGTTAATATGCTAAGGTTCCTATGTCATTAAGTTAAGAATGGTAACAGGGCATGTATAAGTTAAGTTATTCCGCTGCCTTATGATGTCTACATGCCCTAAGCATGTTAACGTAACGCCGCTTAAGAAAAAAAAAAGCGGGCGTTACAGGTTGGTATCAGAGCAATAACCATCTCACTACACACACATCAAGCCCTCTTCCTACCGCTTCCAAGTAAGTACCTCTTTACAAATCTTATAGTAAGATGTTTTATGATTTAGGATATGCAAGTATGAACGATAGTTATGATTAGGATATGCAAGTATGAACGATATGCAAGTATGAACGATAGTTATGATGAAAGGTACCTTAAGATATGTAACGATGAACGATATTTTTATCTTCTTTTAGGAATTAGATGCTTAGAATAAAATAGGGGTAGAAAAGAACTGATATTGATCATACTTGTCTTCGGTGAAGAAAAACATGGCTAGAAGACAGAGTAACCGACTTAACGAGGCAGCCCCACCGCCTGATCTGGTGCAAATGGTAACCCAACTTCAGCGCCAAGTCACCGAGCAGCAGCAGACTATTAACACCTTGATGAACCAACAGGAAAATTCTACTACCCCACCAGTGAACCAGACTGCTATACCTGTGGCACCTACGGTTACGCACACTCCTCCGCCGGGCTCGACCACTGTGGCACGACAGGAGGCTTACTTGATCCAATGGTTAAGGCTGAAACCGAAAAAAAAATTTCGGTGCTGGCGAACCTTGGGACGCCCAGGCATGGTTCAAGACGATGGAAAGTACCCTGGAGCTGCTGGACTGGCCTGAGAATGAGAAGATCAAGTGTGCGTCATTCTGCCTGACTGGGGATGCTAGAATGTGGTGGGAAAGGGTCAAGGCCAAGAGACCGGTGGACCAGATGGCGTGGTCCAATTTCGAATCAGAGTTCTTTGAAGAATTCTTCAATATGCGTGTCACAAACAGACACTACGACGAGTTCACGGAATTCCGACAGGGCAACCTCTCGGTCAATGAAGTAGTGAAGAAGTTTAATCGCCTGGCTCGTCTATGCCCGGAGCTGGTCCGCACTGAGAAAGAAAGGGTCCGTCTTATGTTGAAGATGTTGCGGCCCGAAATAGCCCTGAACGTGGCCGGCGGAGTTAACAGGCCGCAGACCACTGAGGAGCTGTTTAGTAGTGCTCTACTCACCGAGCATTACTTGAACAATATCAATCAGCAAAGGAAGGCATTCAATGAGAGAGGTCAGAAACCTCAGGGTACCAACGCTAATGGGAAGGGAAATCAGGGTGGTAAATGGCAGCCAGGGGACGACCCCCAAGGGGCCCAGCAAATAAACAGTCCAGGTTTCCCCTATGTGCTACATGCGGGAAAATGCATCCCGGGGAATGCCGTAAAGGTACGAACCGGTGTTTCACTTGCGGGGTGGAAGGGCACATAGCCCCTTACTGTCCGACCAAGAACCAGGCACCTCCCCAACAGCTTGTTCCGTACCGGGGTGCACCAGCGAAACTACATTATATGCAAGCCGAACTGGAAGGTACCCCGATGAGCCAAGGGAGATTGGAGGCCCCACCAACTATGGCGGATGCCAAGGTTTTCACTATTGCTAAGGAGGATGCCGCGAATGCTGCAACGGTTGTCACAGGTCAGATACTTATTTACAGTCAGTACGCTACTGCATTATTTGATACTGGGGCAACACACTCGTTCGTCTCTATGTCCTACACTAAGAAGATAGATAAGTCTCCACAAGTTTTAGACTGCAAGTTCTTGACAACCCTGCCTTCGGGAGAAATAGGGACATCCACTCCCGTGCTGCGTGTTGTGCCAGTCGGAATCGCAGGAAGAGAACTCTACTGCGATCTGATAGTACTCGACATGCAGGATTATGATGTTATAATGGGAAGGAACTTTCTGAGCAAATACGACGCTTCTGTCGAGTGCCGTAAACGAAAGGTGATCTTTCAACTTGAGGCAGATTCTATGTTCGAATTTATCGGAGAGCCGAGGAAAAGAACCGGGGAATTTTTATCGACTCTCAAAGCACAGAAGGTGATAGATAAGGGATACACTGGATTCTAGCACATGTGGTTGACGTAAGTCAAACCAAGGACCAGAAGCTAGAAGACGTTAGGGTTGTAGGTAATTATCCAGAGGTATTCCCAAATGAATTACCAGGATTAGCTCCTAATAGAGAAGTGGAATTCGAGATCGAATTGGTTTCTGGTACTAACCCGTTCCCCAAGGCACCTTACCGTATGGCAAGGTCAACGGTTTGACGAATTCACCTGGGAACGTGAGGACGCGCTGAGACGCAGGTACCCGGAGATATTCTAAGTTCGAGGACGAACATTCACGAGGTATGGGGGATTGTAACGACCCGGAAAATTCTCTTAATATTTTCTTAAAATATTAAGCATGTTTAAATAATTTTCCAAGGGACCTAGAAATATTAAGGAGAACTTTGGCCTAGAAAATCCATGTTTTCTCATTTAAATTGAGAAAACTAAGTACCAATGAGCTTTAAATGGGCTCCAAAAATAGGTATTAATTAGGTAAAAAAATTAATATAAATTAGGTAAAATTAATATAAATATAAAAGAATTTTATTTAGGAATATTGGCATAATTATGGGTGATTTTAGGGGGATTTTCGGAATTTAAAAAAATAAAATAATAAAATAAATGAAATAAAAATAAAATAAAAATAAAGGTGCATGAGCCAAGGATTGAACCTTGGACCTCTTGTACAACCATGTATGCACTAACCAACTCACCTAACAAGGTATTGTTAGGAGGGAATGAAGTGGAGATTGGTTAAGGCATAGAAGAAGATGAAGAGTCATGGAGAGACTCTTCATTTACCTCCTTAATGGGCTATTAAAGGGGGGTTTTGGGAGTTACCTCTTCTTCCCATTACATTCATTTTTGAAACTCTTCCTCCCCTCATTCTTGCCGAGCACCAAGAAGGGGCTTTTCCCTTGGAAAAGCTTCCACCAAGGTTCTATCTCCTAGATCTAAGGTCTTCACAAGAATACAAAGACAAGGGGGCTCTAGTATCCAAAGATCTTGCAATCTTCTTCTCTTCCTAGGTTTGAAAAATCAAGAAACCCAAGTTAAGACTCCCTCACCTGTGGTATAATAGTTCCCTATAATTTTTATGATTTTTAGCATGATATATTGGATAGTTTTTGGATTTGATGTTGAAAGGAAAGAAAACCAAGAACTTTATGTTTAAAGGTTTCGACCACCATGTTTTTAAGATCTAAAATTATGCTAAAAATCATGATAATGTTGTTCAATGTTCCCTTCTGATGTGTAGAGGTTAAGTATAGTTTTTGGGAATTTTTGGAGTACCCTAGGACACCCTAGGGTTCCGGCCAACATGAAAGAAACAAAAACTAAGAACCCTAAGTTTAAGGGTTTCGGCCACCAAGTTTTAAAGGTCTATAATTATGATAAAAATCATGATAATGTTGTCTAATGTTCCCTTCTGATGTGTAGAGGTTAAGTATAATTTTTGGGAATTTTTGGAGTACCCTAGGACACCCTAGGGTTTCGGCCAACATGAAAGAAACAAAAACTAAGAACCCTGAGTTTAAGGGTTTCGGCCACCAAGTTTTAAAGGTCTATAATTATGCTAAAAATCATGATAATGTTGTTTAATGTTCCCTTCTGATGTTTATAGGTTAATTATAATTTTTGGGAATTTTTGGAGTACCCTAGGACACCCTAGGGTTTCGGCCAACATGAAAGAAACAAAAACTAAGAACCCTGAGTTTAAGGGTTTCGGCCACCATGTTTTAAAGGTCTATAATTATTCTAAAAATCATGATAATATTATTTAATGTTCCCTTATGATGTGTAGATGTTAGGTATAATTTTTGGGAATTTTTTAGGTACCCTAGAGGCCCCATATGGTTCGGCCAACCCCAAGGACCCAAGGGTTAGGGTTGAGTCTTTAACTTCAAGCATATGTTTATGTGTTGCCATGATATAAGGATGATGGAAGGTGATTATGTGAATTTTCACATGGCCTTGGGACTCCACAAGTTTCGGCCAAGAAGGGTTAATAGGGTAAAAGTTAAGATTTATTTCAAGTAAGGGTCCCAATGGCCCTATGGTAAGATGTGATTTGTGTTTTATGAATGATATGCCATGTTTATGAATGATATGCCATGTTTATGCATGATATGCCATGTTTACGAATGATATGCCATGTTTACGAATGATATGCCATGTTTACGAATGATATGTCATGTTTACGAATGATATGCCATGTTTAAGAATGATATGCCATGTTTATGAATGATATGTCATCTTTACGAATGATATGCCATGTTTACGAATGATATGCCATGTTTATGAATGATATGCCATGTTTTAGGATAATACGAATGTATGCCATGCTCTATGAATGATGTGTACATATGCCACGTCTAAGAATGAAAATGATGAATGACAAGTATGATGAATGAAAGATGATGCTTATGTCTTTAAGGCATAAATATGCTAAACGGCACGGTCGATGGTCGACGGTACGACGGTCGAGAGGACCGGTAAATGGGCCGGTAGACGGGCCGAGCCGTAACAAGTTATGCTATGATAAGTATGCCATGAATGTCTTATGAATGATGAAACATGAAAAGTATTTTACTTTATGTATGGGCTTGTACCGGACCGAAGTATGGGTCCAAGGGATGGGCACCTTAAGAACGCCCCGGTTCTGGACTACCGAAGCTGTCCACGGTTCTGGCACTACCGGAGCTGTGCAACAGGGATGGGCACCTTAAGAACGCCTCGGTTCGGGGATTACCGACTATGCTGTCCTTACCCTAGTAGGTTGGGGCTCGCGACCTCGGACTTGCTAGGGATGCGCGCTATGATGTATGTATGTGGTACAAGCCGGGGACCCCAAATGATGTTATGATGATTATGTTTAAGCAAATTAAAAGTATGTTTTAAAAGTTAAGCATCCCTTATGTATATGCATTCCACTCATGCATCCATTCATGCTATGCACTATGCTATGTTGATAAGATGATATGCTTACGTTCATGTTAAGAAGTATGCATGAGAATGAATGATTTATGCCATGATTATGTTAGGAAGATGTTCATATGCTATGATATGAATAATGCCATGCTTAGAATGTTCACTATGTTTATGATTTATGCCATGAATAATGCCATGCTTAGAATGTCTACTATGTTTATGAGTTATGCCATGAATTATGCCATGTCTACTATGTTTATGAGTTATGCCATGAATTATGCCATGTCTACTATGTTTATGAGTTATGCCATGAAGTATGCTATGCTACTATGCTTATGACTTATGCCATGAATCATGTCATGCTACTATGTTTATGACTTATGCCATGAATTATGTCATGCTACTATGTTTATGATTTATGCCATGAATTATGTATGTTTCCGTTCATGCCATGCTATGTATACGATAAGTGATGTAAGATATTATGTTCCAAGTAGAGCACCAAGTATGTTAATGTTTTATGTGCTCATTATGAGATGATGAATGATGAATGGTTTTGTGAGTAGGAAAGAGTCTTACTAAGCCTGTGTGCTTATAGTCTTATTTCCTTATACCGCAGATCATTCAAGGGGACAATGATAAAAGCAGCAGGAGGGCAAGAACGTATGTGTGTAGTAGTGACTTGGCCCAGGAAAACTCTATGTTTACTGTTTATGCTAGAACTTCACCTTGGTTACTTATATGTCTGAATAATGACCTATGGAACCTTATGATATGATGTTACGTATGACATGATATGATATGATGCTTAAGTTCAAAGTTAATATGCTAAGGTTCCTATGTCATTAAGTTAAGAATGGTAACAGGGCATGTATAAGTTAAGTTATTCCGCTGCCTTATGATGTCTACGTGCCCTAAGCATGTTAACGTAACGCCGCTTAAGAAAAAAAAAGCGGGCGTTACTCAAATGGAACCCTAGGTCGAACCGACGCCTATTGTTCCCTCGACGGGGAACGCGTCCTCACCTACTCCTCTCTGGAGAATTTACCTGATGCCAACCAGCTCCTCCGGTTGGACTTTTGCCCAGCAGTCCTTCGCTAGGTGCCTAGCTGTCCTTCGCCAGGTCTTCAGTACCAAGCCGTCCTTCGCCTGGTGTCTAGCAGTCCTTCGCTAGGTCTTTGTATCCTGGCATTCCTTTGCCAGGTGCCTAGCAGTCCTTCGCTAGGTCTTTGTATCCTGGCTTTCCTTCGCTAGGTGCCTAGCAGTCCTTCGCTAGTGCTTTGTATCCTGGCATTCCTTCGCCAGGTGCCTAGCAGTCCTTCGCTAGGACTTTTCCTACACACTTGAGTAACATATTAGATAAACATTATACCTTAACTTTTGAACCCTTTTGCCATTATCAAAACACAGGTTCGACTTGGGTGCTTTCTGCACCAACAATCTCCCCCTTTTTGATTTATGGCAACTCTGGTTCAAAAAGTTAAGTTAATCAGAACAAGTAAACTGAAATTTTGTTTCCTCCCCTGGAAGGAATCTCTCCCTAGATTTTTCAAAAGTTCGTGGGGTTTTTGAAAATATATTCTAAGTCTAAAGATGGATTTAATTTTACTTAGAATAATTTTCAACTTAAACTTTAAAGACATATTTTTCGAAATAATTTTGGTTGTGCACTTTTGGAAAATTTATACTTGTAGAAAATTTAAGTTTAAATACTTAGATAAATTTGAAAACTTAAGTTTATGTATTACGAGGATTTTTGAAAACTTAAGTTTGAGTACTAAAGAAAATTTCGAAAATTTAAGTTTAAGTACTCAGAAAGTTTTTGAAAACTTAAGTTTAAAATACTTAGAGGGTTTTGACAACTTAAGTTTAAAATACTTAGAGGGTTTTTTGAAAAAATTTTAGTTGTAAATACTTAGGAAAATTTGAAAAATTTTAGTTTTTAAGTACTTACGGAAGATTGAAAACTTAAGTGCTTAGGGAAGTTTGAAAACTTAAGTTTAAAGTACTAAGAAAGCTTTGAAAACTTTTAAATACTTAGAAAACCTTAGTACTTTCGAAAATGAATTAAGTACTTTTTGAATATAGAGTTTGAAATTTTTGGATTTAGAGAAAAAATTTTAAACTCTCCTTTCCTATCTCTCCCCCTTTGCCATATATCAAAAACAAAGAAGTATAGCAGAAACAGGATAATTAAATTGCATAAAAGAAAATAATAACTTGCATAATTCGGTGTACTGAATCAGTTCAGGATATGAATTAAACCAAATCAGTTTCAATTTTCTCTTTTAGGGTCCTGTCTAACCCAATTAGCTACTTACTAACTGCTATAAGCAGTAATTTTCGCTAGGGTTAGTCAAGTTAAGTGTTCTGTTTAAGTTAGATTTTCTAAACTTGACACTTAACTTGATTACTATTAGTGCCCCAATTACTGCAGATGCACTAACTTAAAGCATCTTGAATTAAGGCAAAGACCTAAGCATCTCAACCCATTCTAGGTTATCAATCAAAAGTACCCTAAGGTGCTTGTGAGATGTTGGCTTCTAAATCTATAGGTGCATGCAGTTCTAGGGTTAGGGCCTAGGCTAAGTCTATTTGCGAAAAGCCCTAGTTTTGAAGGGGGTAGTTTTTTAAAATAAAACTAAGTCAAAAGAAATTTATTTTTAAAACTTTTCAAAACTAAGTAAAAGCTGATTTTGAAAACATTTTTTGAAAACTACTTTAAAAGTTGATTTTGAAATGAGTAAAGTAGTAAGAAAACCAAGAGTAGACTTAACCTATTCTACCAAGCATAATCCTAACTGCTGATCAAATAGAGAAAAACAAGTACTCATCTCCATAAGTCAGCTAGTCAACAGAGAGAATCAGCATAGTCATACAAGTCAAAACATGAGTCAACCCTACTGAGTAGGGGCAGTCATATAGTCACTGGTACAATGCTAATCAAATCTAGGATGAGGGACCAGGATGATCAGAAGAGCCTGGCTGCCAGCATCGGAACAGCTCCATCATCTCATGATACTGTGCGTCTCTAGTCTCCCTCTCAGCTCTAAGGGCACTCATATAGTCAGTGTAATAGCCTAGATTTGTCTCCATATCTTCAACATGATTTGCCTCCGCTTCCTCTTGGAGGCTCTGGACCTGTGTCTCCAGCCGTGTTACTTTCTCGTAGAGTGTCGGTGGAGGGGGCTCGTCTATGTGTTCTTGAGCCTCTGCTGCCAAATCGGCGACATCAACTTCCACCTCCTCGTCTAAGTCGATCTGAGCTTCGGCTCGCTGTCGTCTCCAAGTCAAAACCCCGGTGACCGATACCTCTATACTAGCTAAAGAGAAGTTCCTAAACTCTATCTCATCAAAATCGGTCATTGCTGTTATTTCACCTACGGTAATGTCACGACCGTGGTGATGAAGGATGGATGTGATAATGTGGCAGAAGGGAGTGCGCACTCGTCCCTGAGTGGTAACACTGGACGCATGCAGAATAGTATGAAACATGTGTAGTCCAATGTCAATGTCAAGATGATGGATTAGGACATACAGAAGGAAGGCATGAAAAGGTCGCATGGTCGCGACATCCCTAGTGGATAGTGGTAAAATACAACGGACCAGGACTCTGTACAGGGCGTAGTCCTGGGCCTGAAGGTCAACGGACTGAAATCGTCTAGCTACGGGGAGTCTAGCTTCCCTATAGAAATAGGAGTGGAGAGTGTCTAGAGTAATGTGAGCGTAGGGAGCATCAAATGGAGGATCCCTAGGAGGATAGCAACAAAAGGTGGACTGGGAAGGTCGTAGTCCAAGAAATCGATTTAGTAAAGTAGGGGTGATTGACAAAGGTATCCCTTGAACAGTAGTGACAAACATGAGATCGTTTTGTCGAACTATGTTATTATAGAATTCTGCACATAAAGATGTGTTAATTAAATGAGTGCAGAACACTAGATTGTCTAGTTGATAAAAGTTTATAACATTCATGACTAAAGGACAAGATTGGGTGAAGAAGTGTCTATTTAGATAGCTAGTTTTGATAGACTTATAGGTTGTTAGAGCAAACTTATTACAAAGTTCTAGAGTTGGAAACCTAGGGTCGGGACTCGGTTCAGAACCGAGGTTCGCTTGGTTTGCTCGGCGTTTTCTAAGTTAAGAAACATGCATTTACAAGAAAGGAATTAAGAAAATAATTGTAAATGCATAAAAGAAATCATACCGAGGAGGCATGGTTGAGATTGAGGAAGCACAAGTGTCACTTGATCTCTTTGGAAGAAAGGAAGTGAGGAAGGAGGATGGTTTTTGGTGTGGGAAGAAGAGGGAGCTCCCGGGAGCTCCCGGGCGCCCGAGACAGCAGTCTACTGCCTTTGGCAGTGACTAGTACTGGTTGGGGGCGCCCGCAATGACCCGGGCGCCCCGGTCAGGCAGAAATTTGCAGCTTTGCTGCTTTGACTGGTATGGGGGCGCCCGCATGGTTCCGGGCGCCCCGGTCAAGGGGTAAAGGCAGCTTTTTGCCTTGAGAGAAGAGAAAGTCATGGGGGGCGCCCGAGGAGTCACGGGCGCCCGGATTATGTAGGAAGTGACACTTTTGATGTTTTGTGATCATTTGACCATGGTTTAATTGGTTTGATCATGGTTTGAAGGGATTTGACTGCTTTGACTATGGTTTGACTACTTTGACCATGGTTTGACTATGTTGACCATAGTTTGACTACGTTGACCATGGTTTGACTATGTTGACCATGGTTTGACTGCTTTGGCCATGGTTTGACTATGTTCTGAATTACAGGATTAAACCATAATATAGGTATTAAAGGAATTTCAATTGAGTTTATTTTTACTGTCTCACCCAATCTAGGGTTTTCAATCACGTTAGCCTTATAGGTTTTGTGAGACAGGTTTTGATAAAAGAATTTTTGAGAAAAACATGAGTTATTTTGAAAAGCTTAATTAATTTTGAAAACAATTGAATTTATTTTGAAAAGAATGTTTAAATCTACAACTAACTGAAAATTTGTGTTAGATTCGAATTTAACAGAGA
The DNA here is from genome assembly GCA_024364735.1 of Boesenbergia rotunda. Classification (NCBI taxonomy): domain Eukaryota; kingdom Viridiplantae; phylum Streptophyta; class Magnoliopsida; order Zingiberales; family Zingiberaceae; genus Boesenbergia; species Boesenbergia rotunda. Next base: position 52,330 of record JAGFNQ010007677.1, on the reverse strand, counting down.
CTAGTTTGAATTTGAATTTCGAAGATTGGCTTCCAGGTCTTGGCGAGGCACTAGGCCTTCTTTGGCCGTAGTCTTATCGGATCATCAACCCTTTCCTTGACAAAGCCTTTCAGTGAAATTTCATTTTCAAAATTAATCTTTGAAAAATTCTGGTCTAACTAGTTTGGGTCTTGGATCGGTAGCTTCGGCTAGTTTCACCAGTCTAAAGAGACCAAGTAGAGAATACTTGACCTTATTAGAATTGGTTTCCCTAACGTACTATCATCTCACCGCCACCCAATACTATGTTGTTCAAATTTTAATTAAGTTGGTTCAGTCATTAAACTAACCATTCCTAAATCTAAACATGGTAAATTGCAGGAATTAAGTAAACAATCAAACAAGCCAATTGCAATCAAGAATTGAATTTTATCTAACAATAAATATTGTTTTCAATTTGGCTCCCCCTGGACTAAAGCCACGATAATGGTCTGGCAAGATGTGAATCTTGTCCTTGGGGATCCAGTATTGATTTGATCCAGTTTGTTTGTTCAGGCATAGTTTGGGTACCCATGCCTGAACTTTAGGTCTGGACTGGTTTAGTACAGCAAAGTAGGATCTTTGTCTAGATTTGGTTCTATAACCTAGTCCGGATCGATTTAGAACCAACTTTTGTTTTCCAAGAATCATGTCAAGACCCTTGGAACCAGAAGTGAATCATTCTAAAGCTGATCTAAGGTCCTTAACCTGAGTTTTCAGGGAGTTCTCTTTCTCAAGTTTTTCAACTTGAGTAGAGGTTCCTTCTTGAACCTTCTCAGTTAAGGGTCTAGAGTCAGCTCCCTCTTTCAGGAGTTTTACTTCCTGTCGAAGGGATTCGACTCGGAGTTTAGCTTTCGCCAAATCTCGAGAAAGATAAGAAATTAACTCATTTAACTGACTTTTAGTAAAACCACTTACCTTGATTTCGCCGTCCTCTGAAAATGTCAGTCTGTCGTCGTCCTATTCTGATTCTGATTCAGTCTCGACTTTTTCTGAGGCGGTTAGTGCGAGTAGGTTCGACTGTGGTACCTCTTCTTCTTCAGAGGAGGAGGACTCGTCCCACGTTGCCTGAAGTGTCTTTTTCCTTCTATTCTTCTTGGTCTCCTTTAGGTTCGGACACTCCGTCTTGTAGTGACCCTTCTTCTTGCACTCGTAGCAGGTCACGTTGGGCTTGTTCTTTTCATTTGCAGGTTCAGCTGGTTCGTCCTTTCTTCTGCTGGCTTTCCGTCTATTGGTTTGGTTCTTCAATTCCTTGTAGTAGTTTCGGGCCAGTCGGACCAGCTTTGGTCGATCTCCTTCTTCGTCTTCTAAGTCTGAGTCTGAGTTAGACTCGGGTTCAGGTTGAGGCTTCTTCTTGGATGTCCTTCCAGTTTTACCTGCAACAAAGGCAATACATTTCTCGGCCAAATTGCAGTTAGTCTGTTCATGTAATTCTAATTCAGAGAACAATTCATCTAATTTAATTTTTGAAAGGTCCCTTGAAACCTTGTATGCATCTACCATGGATGCCCACAAGGTGTTTCTCGGGAAAGCATTTACAGCGTACCTTATTAGGTCACGGTTTTCTACCTTGTGACCGATGGTGTGTAGTCCATTCATTAATTCCTGAATTCGGGCGTGGAGTTGAGCTGCTGTTTCGTTGTCGTTCATCTTGATCGTGCACAGCTTGTTCAGGAGGAGATCTCTCTTGCTGATCCGAGTGTCTGAAGTTCCTTCGTGCAGCTCGATCAGTTTCCCCCACAGCTCCTTGGCACTGTTGAATGGACCCACCCGGTTCAACTCCTCTTTTGTTAAGCCGCATTGGAGGGTCTGGGTTGCCTTTGCATCAGCTTCAATCTTCCGTTTCAGAGCGGTGTCCCACTCTGTGTAGGTTTGAGGTACTCCTTCAGCATTTTTTGGAATCTCCAGTCCGGACTGGATGATTATCCACATGTCCACCTGAGTTTTCAGGTGGACCTCCATTCTGCTCTTCCAATAGGAGAAGTTCTCCCCACTGAAGAGAGGTGGTCTTGCAGTGCTGAAGTCTTCTTGCATGGCCATTTTATCTGAAATGTAAACTTAAACGGAAAAAGGAATATCCCAAGACTTGGTCTTGGATTAGTAGTGCGGGATAAAGAGAAAAAAATATTTGCCGAGGGGTGTTGCACCAACCTCGATTAACGAGAAGAAATTCCAACAAAAAAATATTAAAAAGAAATTTCATAAAAATCCGAAAAATTCTCAAATTGGTGGTGGCACCAAATTTGAGCTTCCCCGCTCTGATACCACTTGTTGGATCGAGAGAAACGATAGAGGGGGGTGAATATCGTTAAACATTCAGATTTAGAAATAGAGAATGCACAGCGGAAATTAACACAAACACACGCAAATACCAAGTTTTTTACTTGGTTCGGAGTCGCGGTCGGCTCCTACTCCAAGGCCCACGGTCGTTGACCGTTTTCTGCGGGCAATTCTATATGCCAAAAAGTTTACAGGTATAGATTACAAGATTAGTACAGTAAACTAAAAGAAAGCTGCTCTTAATTACCGACGTCCGGAGTAGATCGTATTTTTGAAGCAGAGGGACGTCGTCGGCGCTTGTATCTCGAGTCGGGAGGTTTCCGGAGCAGAGCGTGAGCGTAGAAGAGCGTGAATGCGTTGGAAGAATTGATTGCCTGAAGCCTTGGGGTCGAGGGCCTTTTTATAGCCCCTGGGGGCGCCCGGAACGTCGGGGGCGCCCCCCCCCCACGTGTCAGCTGATCCGAGTTCCTCTCGGTCAGCTCTGATCCCTTCAATCTCGGGATCAGGCTTTGACGGGGGCGCCCGGGACGCTGGGGGCGCCCGGGTTGACTGGGTCACCTCTTATCCGTTTGGCTTCGCTGGCTTCTGCTTCGTTAGCTTAAACTGGAGGCGCCCGGGAGCATGGGGGCCGCCCGGGAGCACGAGGGCGCCCCGCCCATAAGCTGCCGAAGTACTTCTTTTGCTTCATCTATTTTGTGTTCACCTTGGGGGCGCCCGAGACACTCCGGGCGCCCTACTCAGCTGCTGCCTCGCTCCTTTGAGGCTCTCTGAGCTGCAGACACTCGTTCCTTCGGTCCTGCATCCAGGGTTAGTCCAAAACAACATAAAGCAATAATATGTTAGTTTTATACAACCTTAGCTATCTTGGTTCTGACTTTGGGTCTCCCAAATGGAACCCTAGGTCGAACCGACGCCTACTGTTCCCTCGACGGGGAACGCGTCCTCACCTACTCCTCTTGGGAGAATTTACCTGATGCCAACCGGCTCCTCCGGTTGGACTTTTGCCCAGCAGTCCTTCGCTAGGTGCCTAGCTGTCCTTCGCCAGGTCTTCAGTACCAAGCCGTCCTTCACCTGGTGCCTAGCAGTCCTTCGCTAGGTCTTTGTATCCTGGCATTCCTTCGCCAGGTGCCTAGCAATCCTTCGCTAGGTCTTTGTATCCTGGCTTTCCTTCGCCAGGTGCCTAGCAGTCCTTCGCTAGTGCTTTGTATCCTGGCATTCCTTCGCCAGGTGCCTAGCAGTCCTTCACTAAGATTTTTCCTGCACACTTGAGTAACATATTAGATAAACATTATACCTTAACTTTTGAACCCTTTTGCCATTATCAAAACACATGTTCGACTTGGGTGCTTTCTGCACCAACACCATGTTATCTACAATGCAAAGTATCAGACGATTATGCACATACTAATATAAACATGCATTAGTGTTGTTGTGATTCTCTTTCAAAATGTGGAGGTCCATACAGAAAAGGCAAGGCTTTTAGTATACATCCTAACAATCTCCCACTTATACTCAAAGACTTTGCTATTTTTAAAATGTCATACATATGGCCCCTTGATCCTCCACATGCCTAAAAGCTCTCTCTACCAAGGCTTTAGTGAAAAGATCTTCCTAGGTTGTCCTCTGATGTAATCTAAGCAACAACAACTTTTCCTCTCCTAGGTGGTACTTGCGCTCTATGTGTTTACTCGCCTAATGGGCTCATGATTCCTTCGAGTTTGCAACTGCACCATTGTTTATCACAACTAAATGTGATAGCTTTGAGCAAACCAAGAATCACATCGAAGTCCATCTTGAGGTTCCTTAACCATATAGCTTTCCTGGCCGCCTCAGAGGTTGTCATATACTCAGCTTCCATGGTGGAGTTCGCCACGCAACCACTGCACGACATTCCTCCAAACTATGGTTCCACCTCCTAAAGTAAATACAAAACCCCGAGGAATACTTATATTTTGCCCCTATCCGATTAGAAGTCTGTATCTGTATAACCCACAGGAGATTGGTCTGCCTGGTAAACCAGCATATAATCCTTAGTCCTTCTCAGGCACTAACATATGCTTTTACTGCAATCTAATTTTCCTGACCTGGGTTACTCTGATATCTACTAACCATGCCCACGGCAAACCAGATATCCGGTCTCGTTTTCATCATAGCATACATGAGGCTTCCTGTAGCATAAGGAACCGCCTTCATCTCCTCTATCTCCTTTGATGTTTTAGGACACATCTCCTTAGATTAGAGGAACTCCATGCCTGAAAGGTACAAACCTTTCTTGAAGTTTTTATGCTAAAACGAGCTTAGGACAGTGTCTTATATATGAAGCTTGGGATAAGCACAATATCCTTTTCTGGCGATCCCTTAGAACTTTGATCCCAAGAATGTGTCCTGCTTCTCCTAAGTCCTTTATATCAACTGTTTAGACAACCATACTCTTACGTTTGATAATACTTTATCATTGTTCCAACCAACAAAATGTTATCTACGTATAGTACAAGAATACCACTACGTTTCTGTCACATTTCTTACATACACAAATCTCATCCGTCCTTTGAACAAATCCATATGACTGGATTATCTCTTCAAAGTGGATGTTCCTCATCATAGGTCTAGGGATCTTGATTCATGGTACTAAGAATGAATCCTTCAGGTTGACTAACAACCCTCCCATTATGACGAGGTAGCACCTGTGTATCTTTTGTAACACGCGGTGCAGTGACTTGTGATATATCTTCTTGTACAGTTGGTACTAAGGTCATAATGTCCCCTCTTAATTCCTCAAGAATAATTTTTACTCCATGGGCTTGTGGTTCATCACATAGTCCTTCTCAAAGAGTCAGGTATTCGTACCAACGATTACCCTATGAACCTTAGGACTATTGAACTACCTTTCGTTCCCCTAGGATAGCCTACGAACAAGCGCATGAGATTCCAACTTATCAGTATCCCCTCTTAGCACATGTGCTGAGCTACCCCAAATCCGAATATGTCTTAGACTAGGCTTTCACCCAGTACACACTTCTATGGGAGTAGAAGGTACTGACCTAGATGGTATCAAGTATGTAAGCTGTCGTTTCTAGAGCATATCCCCATAACGAATCCGGCAACTCGGAGCAGTTCATCATTGTCCTAACCATCACCATAAGAGACGTTTTCCTTCTCTTTGTCACACCATTCTGTTGGGGTATACCGGGTGCATACAATTGGGATTGTATCCAATCTTATGATAAGTAAGTCCTAAACTTTCCCAAGAGGTACTTGCTACCACGATGCAATCTTAGTGTCTAGATACTTTTACCATGATGCTTCTCCACATCAGTCTTGAATTCTTTGAACTAATCAAAGATTCAGACTTACGGCGCATCAAGTTAATGTACCCATGCCTTTGAATGATCGCCTATAAAATAGACGAATTATTCAAGGCTACTTCTATCCTGGATAGACTTAGGATCACACATATCAGAATGAACAAATTCCAACATACTTTTGGCTCTATACCCCTCGGCCTTGAAAGGTCTCTTGGTCATCTTACCTCCCAAGCAAGATTCAAAGGTTGGGAAGTTTTCCACCACCAACGAACCCAAGGGCCCATTGGCCATCAACCTTTGAATCCTACTAAGGTTAATAAGACCAAGCCTTAGACGCTAAAGGTATGTTTGGTTCATCTCAGAAGGAATCTTTCTCTTATTTTGGTTAGATGATGAGCTATTAACATCTATTCGCATCGTGGGAGGTTTTGGTTCTAAAGTGTACTAATTTCTTATCAATGTACCTGAACAGATAATCTTTCTATAACACAAAGTAATAGAATATCCATCCTTTATATTTTCAGAAACTGAAACATAGTTCTTTCCAAAAATTTGGTACATAAAAGAAATCTTCTTAAAACTAAAACTTTATTTTCCTATCTAAAGACAAATAAACAACTCCCACTGCAATAGTAGTCATCTCCATAGCATATCCCATGGTGATCTTCCTCAACTAGTCGTCGGGTTTCCTGGAACCCCTGCAAGGAATCGCAGACATGATCAGTGGCTCCCGTATCCACACACCAGGTACCGATAGATAACACCGCTAAACATGTTTCAACGTCTAAACACGAAGAAATACCTTTGTGTTGATGACGGGGACAGTTCACCTTCCAATGTCCAGTTTGCTTGTACGTGAAGCACTTGCCTCTCGGCTTCTTCACGCCAGTCCGAGGTCCTTGCAATCCTGTTGCCTTCTTGGACTCACCTTATTTCTTCTTCTTCCTGCCTTTCGGCACAGAAGTTGAAACCCTCTGAGTAACCAAGGCCTGAGAACTCTGATGAAAAAGCCCCTCTGCCGCCTGGAGTTCTGCCAGCAATTCCCCCAACATATATGTACGTTTGTTCATATTATAGTTGAGCTGGAACTGCTCAAAACTCCTAGGCAGAGATTGGAGTATGATATCGACTTGGGTTTCCCCGTCGATCTCTGCTCCAAGGACCTCAATCTCATTGAGGTGGGCCATCATTTTAAGGATATGATCCCTCACGGGTGTCCCTTCGACTATAGTAGTCATCATCAAATTCTTCATCGCAACCTGTCTAGCGGCCCGACCCTGGTGCCCGAAGAGCTCCTTGAGGTTTAGCATCATATCACAAGTAGTGGGCATGGTCTGATGCTGATGTTGTAAAACATTTGACATAGATGCCAAGATGTAGCACCTCGTCATCTCATCTACTTTGACCCACTTCTTGTAACGCTCCCTCTGCTCTTCACCAGAATTCTTGCCAAGTTTTTCAGGACATTCTTCAAAGAGCACATATTTGTACTCTTCAGCAATAAAGACAATGTCCAGGTTTCTTTTCCAGTCTATGTAATTGGGGTCAGTAAGTTTATTCTCCTTAAGTATGGTCGCTAGTGGGTTAAAGGCCATTTTGAAACTACCTGAGAATCACAACAATCACAACTTTAGATTTCGAAAATAAATTGATTCCTCAAACAATAAATTTTGAAATCAACCAACACCTCAAAACACCAAGAAATTTACATGTCACGTTAGTGTGGACATATACAAATTCTACATTCGTTAGAGGAGGTTTTACCCATTTATTTTATTATCTTCTCAACCTAACTTTTTGACAAATAAAATTAATAGTTGGTTCACTTCGGCCCTACAAATAATAGCAGTGACTCCGTTGGGGAGGATACTATTATTTGCATCTAAGTATTTTCCATTACACGATACTAAGGAAATTACCTCAGATTATGTGTCTTCCGTTTGGGAAAATCACACGCTTCAAAATAATTCCCTATAACCTTTTCTAACCTAGTAATCCACAAAACAAGCACATCCGTTGTAGAGGAAGGAACTCAGAGTCAACGCACAGACTTGCTCGCATCACTTGTCAGATTGTAATGGAGGTCATGGGACCCTTAGGGTCCCTCTCCCACTTAGTTATTTAATTTAAGGAATTTTCATGCACACACACAACAAGCACATAACCAAAGCAACAAATAAGAAAAATCCTAGATTTTCCAACTTTTATGGCCTTGGTCTTTAATGCGCCTCCAGTCGTGTCGTCACCTCGTCCGCTCCTCCCTACACCATGCACAAACCACCATTGAAGGGATCTTTGAGCTGAGATGACTAGCTAATTATTTACATCCATCGATCCTATACTCCACGAAGGAGTGTACAATAAATCTAGATCGAAAGTAAATAAAAGCTCGGCTAAACATGTGTCGTATTTAATTACAAAAAATAAATATCTATCTAGCCTCATCAACCTCGAGGATTTAATTAATTACAATAATACACAATCAATCACATACAACCATTATTTAAGTCATGATAAGTTGGAATCTAGTGCTGCAACAAAGAGTTAGCCTACGCATCCACATATCATCCAGCAAAAATAACATATATGATAATGTGCAAAAATTAACCGAATCCTAAACACACAAAACTGAAAACCTCAGCTCTGATACCAATTGATGGGTATAGCTTGGCGGGTTTCCTAAGCGAATACCTTGTAACACCTAAATTTTTCAAAATTTTTCCAAAACAAACAAAAAGAAACTAAAAGTTTCTTTTAAAGGGGTCAGAGTAGAGACTCGAACCCGCGACCTGCAATAAGAGTTGGGTACAAGTTTCCAATCGAGCTAGCAATCAATTCAAAGAAATTTGGAATCAATATTAGATAAGTAATAGTAAGCATCCTTTATGGGGGATGGTACAACTTCCACTTAATATATAAAGGATGAAAGAGAGAGAAAACCAAGGGTTTTCTCCTCCTTCTTCTTCCCTGCGAAAACCAAGAGAGGAGAGGTTAGGGTTTCTCACCAAAGGGCAACTAGAGTTCTCTCCTAGGGCCAAGGGTTGGAAGATCGCGCAAGGAAGAAGATTCTACGCCGAGTAGTAAGTTTCAAAGCCCAAGGATGTAAGTAGATCACTCACCTGCAATAAAAGTAGTTTTTGTGTGGTTCTAAACATGATTCTAAGTAGTATAGCAAGACCACGGTCTTGTTTTGCCCAAAAGCAAGTTTTGGGATTTTGGCACGCAAGGTGTTCGATGGAATGTACGGGGTGAAAATCGAGGTCTTGAATTTCCCAAAAGCAAGTTTTGGGATCATGGCACGCAAGGTGCCTTGAGAAGTACAAGACCAAGGCTTTAAGAAGTCCCAAAAGCATGTTTTGGGAACCCTACTTCCTATGTGCAAGATATGTGCTAAGTTAAGCAAGTTAAGTATAAGCATGAGTACAAGTTAAATATATTACTTTCTAAGTGGCATGTACCGGGCATAAGGCCCAGGGCACAAGACCCTTAAAACATTAATTAACTCGCCTAACCGATCAACAGCGGAAAAGATGACGAGTGGATCACTAGTTTTTGTGTTTATTGTCGGGGTCCAATAATGAATTATCAAACATTAATTAACCAATTAATCAATCATGATAATTAATTAACATGTCACATAAAATGATAGAATAAAGAGGGAGCCAAGAGATAAATATACCTGTCTTTACCTCGTAGTCTTCTACCTTATGTCTCTCCCCTCTTGGACGTCGTGTGGGCGACGATCTACCAAAACCGAAAGCCACCGAGACCACCTTGCTTCTCCTCTTTTGCTTGTGCCGACCACAAGGAGAAATATCTCCTTGTTTGCACAACCCTAACCTCTCTATATGATGAAGAAAACACCATTCTCCAAGTTTCCACCAACCAAGGAGAGAGACTTCTCCATGAGTTGCCACCGGCGATGGGTGGAACCCCATCCGCTGCCGCCGACAATGGAGCAATCCTCCTTCCTTGCTGCCGCTGCCGGCCAAGGAGAGAGTGATCTCCTTGATCTGCTGTTGGCCAAGGAAGAGACCTCAGCTGCTGCCGCCGGCCTTGAAGCAGGACTCCTTTCCTACCGTCGTCGGTCATGGGTTAGCCCTGTTCCCTGCTGCTGTCGGCCAAGGAAGATGGCTGTTCTCAAGATCTGCCGGTGGCGATGAAGAGGAATCCTCCACCTGCTGCCGCTGGCCATAGATCAACCTCCTTCCCTGCTGTTGTCGACCAGAGAGAGTAGTTGCACTAAGATCTACCACCGGCTGTGAAAGGTCCTTCTTCTCCTTCAACCCACTGGCCATGCCCTAGGAGAGAAGGAGAAGTGTGTGCCCTAGGAGAGAGGAAGTGAGAGGAAAAGAGAGAGAGGGAGAGGAGAAATAATAATCCATTAGGTCTTGGTTTCATGACTTCATGGGGTATTTATAGGGCTAAGGTAGGGACCATGAGGAGGAGTTGGGTCTTGGCCCGGTAATGGATCCAAATCCGATCCATTAAAGAAGATCCATTCCACTAAAGGATCTCCATTAAACTTCCTCACCAACCCCCATATTTTCATATGGGCTCCACCTATTATAAGTATATCCATCTTCCCATTTTTAAGATATCGAATGTCCGTCGATTAATTTAAATTACTAACAATTTTAATTAATCAACTTCTAACTCCTTGACTATTACCACTCTTCATTATCATCATGTTGAATCAAATCCACCTGCAGAGTTTAACATATAAACCATATGGGCTCATCAAGGGGGCATCATCATCCCGACTCACCAGGACACGGATTCTGTCAATAATCAACGGCACACCATGTACATAATATTATTTTTCAACTTACTGGGCATATCGATTTAATAGAATAAATCTCGCCCATTGATAAATCAAAGAAATAAAATACTAAATACAGTGTGTCTGTTATTATATCTGGATTTAGAGATTGTACTCCATAATAAACCGAGGTCTGATCCAATTATAAAGTCAGTACAAATTAGATCGCCTCTATTTTGGTCTTGCTCAATGTACACAAAGCACACTAGTGTAATTCTATGGTCAAGATAAACTACACCTAATTACAGTACAACCATCCCGATGGTTTGTCCAACTCCATCTCGGTTGTGAGACTCTACATATACTTTGCAAGGGACTGATAACATGATATTCTGTGTCACTACACACCATGTTATCTACAATGCAAAGTATCAGACGATTATGCACATACTAATATAAACATGCATCAGTGTTGTTGTGATTCTCTTTTAAAATGTCGATGTTCATATAGAAAAGGCAAGGCTTTTAGTATACATCCTAACAAACGCGGCCGAAGCGACGACGTGTAGGCGCCCCTATACGCACTCGGACGCCCGAGTGCCAATATAAAAGGAGCTTCACCCCCTCAGTCTCATATATCAATTCAATCATTTACAATCACTACAATTAAGTTTTCAGCCTTCCGTGCTCAAGTTCTCTATGCCCAAACAGTCCGAGATCAACAACACGCTGCTTTGATGATGATACGCCCTTGCTCTTCTTTAAGCAAGTGTTGTCAGTATAGATTTGCATTTTTATTTGTATTCAAACTTGCATACTTTATAACATTTTATGAATTATATAATTGCCCAATGAAAACAGTCAAATACCATAAACCTTGGAGTAGAAGCCGTCGTAGACTCAGAACTAAGTAAAAACAAAGATGTTAGCATTGTTTAACTTAAGCTCTTTTTCACTGTGCTTACTTACATTTTAAATCTAAGAAATTTCGTATCGATACTCACTCTCCCCCCCCCCTCTATCGATCACATCGATCCCACAAGTGGTATCAGCGCGGGTTGCTCAATTTCGATGAAACCAATAGTTGAGTATTTTTTTCAGATTCTTCAATTTTTTTAAATTAATAAGAAAAGGTATTCTTGCCTTTTATGATATTTTTATTTTTTTGTTTTCTTTTTCGATCGTAAATTTTTTATTTCTCGAAGTTGGTGTAACACCACTCGGGTTTTTCTTATATACATTTTCATACCATACTACTAATCCAAGATCAAATCTTGGAACAAATTTTTTTATTTTTATCTTGTTCAGGATTCTCTATGGTCCAACAAGAAGGATACAATACTGTCCACCCTCCTCTCTTCTCAGGGGAGAATTTCAGCTACTAGAAGAGTCGCATGAAAGTCCACCTGAAAACTTAGGTAAAAATGTGGATTATTATCCAGGCTGGACTGGAAATCCCAAAGAATGCACAAGGCAAACTTCTCAGATACACTGAGTGGGATGTCGCCTTGAACAAGAAGATAGAAGCTAACGTCAAGGCAACACAGACCCTCCAATGTGGCCTCATGAAAGTGGAGCTCAACCGTGTCAGCCCCTTCAACAGTGCGAAGGAGCTTTAGAACAAGCTAATTGAGCTTCACCAAGGGACTTCGGATACCAAGATCAGCAAGCGAAATCTGCTCCTGAACAAGCTCTACAACATCAAGATGTAAGATAGTGAAATTGCTACACAACTTCATGCACGCATCCAGGAGCTGATGAACGGTCTTCACGCCATCGGCCATAAGGTAGTGAACTAGGACTTGATAAGGTATACCTTAAACTCTTTCTCTAGAAACACTTTGTCGGCGTCTATGGTGGATGCTTGAAAGGTTTCAAGGGATCTTTCTAAAATTAACTTAGATGAGTTATTTTCAGAATTAAATTACATGAGCAAACTAACTCTACACAGGTCAAGAAAGGTATTTCCCTTATTGCAGGTAAAGTTGCAGGTAAATTGAAGAAGAGAAAGTCACAACCAAAACTCGAGTCTAATTCCAACTCAGAATCTGACAAAGACGACATTGACTATGCCGGGTTAGTCACGCTATTTTGGAGCAATTTCAAGATGAACAAAAGTCAGAGAAAGAAGAAGAAGATGGTTCAGTCAAATGATAATCCAACTGAACCAAATACGAGTCAAAAGGCAAGATGGAGATCATCTGTTATGGGTGCAACAAGAAGGGACACTTCAAATTGAAGTATCCCAACATAAAGGAGGCTAAGAAGTCATGGAGAAAGAAGGCATTTCAAGTGACGTGGGATGAGTCATCCTCGGAGGACAAAGAAGAAGTACCCCACTCCAACCTCCATGCGCTGACGACATCAGAAGAACTCGACACCAAGTCCGAATCTAAAGCAGAGTAGGAAGAAAGCCATAGTACCGGAACACTTCTATTTCAGAAGACGGTCAAATCACTGTAAGAGAATTTCCTAAATCTGATTTGTACGATTTAATTTTCTATCTATCACATAAGTTGGCCAAAACCAATATTCGAGTTACGTCCCTCTAAAATGAGGTAAAAGCCTTTAAGGAGGAGGCTAACTCAAGCTCCTTGATGAGACTGTTCAGGAAGGAACCTCAACTCAAGTCCAACAACTTGAGGAAGAGAATTCCTCTCTGAAAACTCAAGTGAAGAAACTTAGAGTTGCCCTAGAGCAGTTTACTTCAGGTTCTCAGAATCTTGATATGATTTTTGGGAAATAAAAAGTTGTTCTTAACTGATCCGGACTTGGGTACAGAACCAACCCATAGTATTGGTTATATTATTCAATGTTGAACCGCACTAGCACTCGAGTCCAAGCATGGATCCCTAAACTTAGCTTGACTAATCAAGCAGGACCAAATCACTATTGGATCCCCAAGGATAAAATTCATTTCCTAGATAGTCTATATCGAGACTTTAGTCTAGGGGGAGCCAATAGAAAGATCATATTTATAATTAGATGATTTCTATACATATTTTTTAATTTGCTTGAATGATTGTTTATTTATTTTTTTTGCAAAATTGTCGTGCTTAGGAATAAAAACGGTTAGATAAGGACTTGACTTGATTGAAACTTGCACAATCTAGTATTAGGGTGGGGCAAGATGATAGTACGTTAGGAAAACCTGTCTAAGGATCAGGTAGGGTAAGGCGTATCCTATTGGTCTTTTTAGCCCGGTGGAACTAGCCGAAGCTACCTCGCCACATCCTCGACTAGTTAGATCAAGGTTTCTCATAGAGTAACTTAAAAATGCAATTTTTTTAAAGGCTTTGTCTAGGAAAGGGTCATTGCTCCAATAATCAAGAAGGCCCTTGTGCCTCACCAAGACCTAAAAGTCAATTATTGAAATTTATTTTCAATTTACTACTTATTCTTGAATCTAACTCAAGGTTCAATCAAATCATAGTTTTTAATTTAAATTCAAAGATAAAATTTGACGTATCTCACAAAATAGATAAGGGTTCCCTATTTTGTCACATAGAAATGGGTGAGATGCTTAGGGCCTAAAAGGATTAGTTCAACCCAACCAACCACACATCTAATCAATTTTACTTCTTTTTTTTTTGCCCTCACGAGCATGGCCGATTAGTAATGGCTCACTTGGGTGATCCCTCAGTTCCCGGGTTTAATTCCTCCCTGATAGAGCGTACAGTATACTGACAGAAGAAATTGCCACAGGCTGCTGCGTGGTCGGGCCATCGAGTACCGATATCATCAGTGGTGAAGTTGTCACGTGTCTCCGTCCCATGATTTACCCTCATTGACCAATGGAGACTCTCGTTAAAGGTTGTGGGGCAGGGTTGGTCAGCCAAGCGGATTAGTCGGGTGCAAGCCTGGATACCCCTTGTAAATAAAAAAAAATTACTTTTAATTTACTAAATCAAACCTAAAATTCTACCTCATTTAAAATTCTAAACATAAAATCCATAACTTAATTTTTTTCAAATTTAAAACTTACTTATTTTTTAAAATTTAAACTTAATTTTTCAAAATAAACTTAATAATTTTTTAAAATTTAAACTTAATTATTTTTTAAAATTTAGACTTAATAATTTTCAAAATTTAAACTTAATAATTTTTCAAAATTTAAACTTAATTTTTCAAAATTTAAACTTACTTTTTTAAAATTTAAACTTAATTATTTTTCAAAATTTAAACTTAATTATTTTTCAAAACTTAAACTTAATTATTTTTTAAAATTTAAACTTAATTTTTCAAAGTTTAAACCTTATTTTCAAAACCTAACTTAATTTTTCAAATTCTAAGGTTAATTTTTCAAAAATTCAAAATTCAAATTCAAACTTAATTTATCAAAAATTCAAATTTAATTCTTTTAACTTAATTTAATTTCTTTTAATGATCCTACTTAACAAAAACCTTAAACTTAATATTAATTATTTGCTTGATTCAAACTTTTTCAAACCTTGCCTCAGCACGGTCTTCGAGGCACCCTTAGTTTTACGAAACCAAGGGCACTAGTCAAAAATCACTGACACCTACCTAACCCCGGTGCCCGAGAACCCACTCGTGCACCCCATGCTTTTTGCTACCTTGGGTGCCCTTAAGGGCACTCGGGTGCCCCACCAGTGGCTATATAAGCCACCAACCAACAACCCTCCAACCCACACCAAGCTGTCTCAAAGTGCTTAAAACCACCTCTTCTCCTTCCATTTACTCTTCTAAACTTTGTCTGAGCAGCCGCGATCAACCGAGGGTCGTCCGCTCTAATTAATCTTCGACCATGCCTCCTCGATAAAATTCTAATATAAACTTTTCCTTATTTTCTAATTTTCTTGCTTAATTATTATGCTATTCTTTTTTTACTAAACGTTGTGTCACTGAGGCTGACCCCGCTGCCGAGCCTAGTCCTGACCCTAGATTTCCATCACTAGCTCTTTTCACTAAGTTCACAACCACTATCTATAAATCACTCGAAATCTACTATCTTAGTAGAGGCTTCTTTAACCAATCATGTCTCTTAGCCATAGAAGTCATTAACTACTATCAACTTAACCATTTAGTTTATTACAATAGCTCAATAAATACCACCTTATGTGCAGAATTCTACCTTGGTCCAGTCCCATCCTGTTACTTGGAACCGATCATGTGCAAAAAAAAATTAGCTTTCTACCTTGGTCCAGTCCTCTTACCATTACCCCTGCTTTGTTTACTCACTTTCTTGGACTACGACCCTCTTAGTCCACTTTTGTCTGCTACCCTCCTAGGGACCTTCCCTTTCCTACTCCTTACTCTTATATCACCCTTAATACATTTTACACCTACTTTTTCAGGGGTGAGAGAGATCGTATAGTGGTTAACTTTCGATCCCTTGACCTGCGTATTCAGGATTATGCCCTTTATCGAGTCTTAGTCCGCTGCATTCTACCACTGACCTCTCCAGATGTAGCGGTTATGTGACCCTTTCATTCCTTCCTACTTTATGCCATGATTCACCGCCTCGATATAGACATTGGACTCTATATTTTCCACGCGATCATCTATACGTCTAGTATCTCTACTCGATCGAGTGTTCATACACCTTATTGTCATATCTTGACCACACTCTTCCATTCTTACGGACGCAATATTTCCGCTGGCGAGGTTATCAGGATGACAGACTTTGATGAAGCAGGGATTAGAAACTTCTCCTTAGCCGTGATAGACGTCTCGGCCACAGAGGTCATCTCATGGAGATGACAGGGAGCTCCATCGCAGGATGATTTTGAGGACGAAGGGGACGAGGATTTTGCTACCGAGGACTTCGCTTTCAAGCTCGAGGTGGAGCTGGAGCACATACTGGCATCTCCTCCTCCTTTGACTATGGACCAACGTCTTACACGACTGAAGCAGAGGTTCATAGTCTTCAGGAGGAGATGGAGGCCCATCATGTGGAGAGGATGAATGTAGATCAAGCCCACCATGCAAAGCCGATGGCTATGTTTCAATTGTGGCATCCAGGATCTTCTTCTTCGTAGTCATGATTTGTATTTTGATTATGAGTGGTTCTGGACTTGACTTGGCTATTGACCTATCTTCTTATATGACTTAGTTGATTCTAGTTGACCTCTATTGACTTGTCCTTTTTATTGTGCTCAGTAGAATAGGTTTATTTATATACTTGTTTTTGATTAATTAGAATCATTTTTGTCACTTTTCAAAAATCATTTTCATTAGCTATTTTTCAAAAATTATTAACTGTTTTTTAAAAATTCATATTTTTAAAGTCATGTTTTTCTTAAAATTTTACTTATTTTTTGACTTAGTTTTAAAAAAAAAATACCCCCTTTAAAACTAGAGATTTCTTCATTATGTACTTAACTTAAGACTTACCCCTAGTTTCCATACTCCTATAGACATAGAAGCAAGCATCTCACAAGCATATTAGGATACTTTGATTGACAACTTAGATTGGGTTGAGATACTTAGGTCTATGCCTTAACTCAAGATGCTTTAAGTCAGTGCATCAAAAGTAGTTGGGGTAATAAATACAATTGAATATCAATCAAATTAAGTAATTAAGCTTAGAAAGTTTAACTTGATCAGACTACATAACTAGATTAACCCGAGTGAAAGCTACTATTTTATAACAATTAGTAAGAACAAACTGGCTTAGATAAGGGCCCAACGTTTTGTGTTTTGATTGATTTTCAAATTACTTTTCAAAATTATTGCATGGTTTACTTTTGAATGCCTAACTCAAATCATGCTTGGACTCAAATGGGTATATTAACTTAGTTCAAATTTTGTTTTTCTGCATTAGTTCCTTTTTATTGCTTATCTATCTATTACTTGGAACTTGTTATTTATTTCCTTAGAAATTAATTGTTGGCTTTAGTCATTTTTTTTCTTTCTTTGTTATTTTTTTTTAAATGTACTTATGTTTTCAAAATTTACAGGCTCTGATACATAATATTTTTTTAAGTTTTCTTTTCCATCTCCTTTATCAAAATTTTTCTACATGACAAAGGGGGAGAGTAAGGAAAAGTAAAATTTTTCAAAGAAATTTTTTTCTTGCAAATTTTTTTTTGATATATGACAAAGGACGAGAGTAGAAAAGTGAAATTAAAAAGTTTTTCAATTTTTTTACTTTAAGTTTTATTTCAAAACTTTATTTTTCAAGTTTTCAAAAAGGATGTTTTATTATTCTATTTTTCAAAAGGAAAAAATTTCAATTTAAGTTTTTTACTTTATTTTTCAAAGGGAAGAAATTTCAACTTAACTCAGAATTTTTTTTTCAAAGTACTTTCTCAAAATGATACTTGAAATTTTTCAAAGTAATGAATTATTTTAAAGTGATACTTAGAATTTTCAAAGAAGTTAGAAAAATCTTTCAATTTAAAAATGCATGTTTTTCAAAAGCTTCAAGGGAAATCTTAAGTCAAGGGGAGCTTTATGCATTCTTTCAATTTTGCAAGATTTTGACTCAAATTGTAAATGTTTTAAAAATAAAGGGGAGATTACTTATCAAAGAGGAGAATTAAAAGTTTTTTCAAATTTTCTAACCTTGAAAAAAAAATTGTTATAATAGTGAAAATATTGTTTAACTCTGTTTCTTTACTTGTCTATATGTTTTAAACTTAACTTTTGAATTAGGCTGCCATAAATAAAAAAGAGAGAGATTGTTGGTGCCAGAAGTACTAGATCGAACCTGGTTTTGATAATGAAAAAGGGTTTAAAGTTAAGTATGTTTTGTGATCTAACGTATTTGCTAAATGTACAGGAAAGTCCTAGTTTACCTAGGCACAAAGTCTTGACCTATAGGGTTGAGTATGAAGTCCTAGTCGAGAATTGGGCACGAAGTCCTAGCCGAGAGCTGGGCACCGAAGACCTGACCAAGGGTTGGGCACGAAGACCTGGTCGGAGACTAGGCACTGAAGACCTGATCCGGAAGATCAGGCAGAAGATTTAGCCGAGTGAGGACTATGGACAAAAGTAAGGACGAGTCAAGGAATGGACGTCTCGAGATTCGAGAGCTTCGGAGGCCTAGCAAAAGTCCAAACGGAGGTGCCGGTTGGCAAAAGATAACTTCTCTAGAGTGGAGTAGGTGAGGATGCATTCCTGGGAAGAGGGAACAGTAGGCGTTGGTCCGATCTAGGATTTCATTTGAAATCCAAAGTCAGGATCAGACAGCTCCGGCTATTGTACATGCATATATTTCATATATTTTTTATTGCACTTGAATTAACTTGTTTTGCAGCCCAAGAAGTTGACCCAACTGCTTTGAGGGAGCCCCAGAGGACCTAGGCGCCCGAGCATACAGGCGCCCGAGAGGTCTCGGGTACCTGAGCATATAGGCGCCCGAGAGGTCTAGGGTGCCCTAATTGGATTTCCTCAACGTTAGCGAAACTAAGTTGGCGGCTACTAATAGGACGCACCACGTCAGCATTCAGGCGCCCCAGAGCACTCAGGCACCCGAGAGACGATAAACTTTGGCCGAGTCAGTGGATGACGACGCGGCCGATGTGACGACGTGGAGGCGCCCCTATGCGCACTCAGGCGCTCCCATGCACACTCAGGCATCCAAGTGCCAATATAAAAGGGGTTTCCCCCCTCAGTCTCAGATATCAATTCAATGATTTACAATCATTGCAATCATTTTTCAACCATCCGTGCTCAAGTCCATTGCTCCAAAATAGTCCAAAATCGATGACACGTTGCTTTGACGATGAAATGCCCTCGCTCTTCTTTAAGCAAATATTGTCAGTATAGATTTACATTTTTATTTGTATTCAAATTTGCATACTTTGTAACATTTTGTGAATTATAGAATTGTCCAACGAAAATGGTTAAGGACCGTGGCTCTTGGAGTAGAAGCCGTCACAGACTCTGAACCAAGTAAAAATAAAGCTATTAACATTGTTTGACTTGAGTTCTTTTTCTGCTGTGTTTACTTACTTTTTAAAGCAAAGAAATTTCATATCAATATTCACCCCTCCCTCCCCCCATCGATCACATCGATGTCACAGTTTAAAGGATAAATTTTTAAAAAATTCTTGACTTAACTTTCGCCCCTATTTTTTCCAGTCTCTCTCTTCCTTTTTCATAGATCAAAAATGAATTAAATTTGTAATGAGGAGTAAAAAATAAACAAAGCATATAGTCAAGTGAAATATTACAAAATTAAATAAATTAAGAAGAAAAATAATTTGGAATGTGATAAATCAACTATAAAATAGAGTTCAAATTAAATCACAGTCAAATCATAGTCAAACCAAATAAAGTAAACTACAAGTCAAACATAGTCAAATATAGTCAAACTCCAAGTCATAACAAAGTCAAATGCAAGCCAAACCAACATACAATCAATATAACCCATTCAAATATAAGTCCAAAAATAGAAGCTAAGATATTAGTCTAGTTCAATACAAGTCTAAGAAGAGAGCTAATCCAAGTCTTCTTCTAAGTGTACTAAACTTGGCTTCTATTAGGGTTTTGTAAAGATACATGTTGTCTAGATCTATAGGTACATATAGTCTAAGGTAGGGTCTAGGCTAAGTCCATTTTGTAAAGGATAAACAAAGCAAAATATTGATAATTATATAATATATTAAAAGAAAATAATTTTTCAAATCGAATTTATTTGAAAGCAAAAATAATAATCTGAACATGGTTTGGTCAATCCTAGCCTAAGAGGTTCTAAGAGTTAACTCCCTCTAAGTTGAAGTTCTAACATATTTCAATTTAGCAATTGAACTTATATTATAAGCATTAATCACATGCATATGTTATTTGGGTACCTCATAACAGTTATTTCCTACTTGGTTAATTAGGTAAGACTTAGGAACTCAAGTGATGAGCATATTTCATATAGAGATTTTATCATAATTTGACGCATATCTTTTCTATTTATATTCATATATTTCATATTTTATCTCTGTGCTTCATTTTAATACTTTTAGTTTGGAGAACTACTTTTTTCTTATTTTATTTTTATAGGATGTGTTTTAAGAGCTAAAATGGAGCATCGAACGTGGAGTGGAGTAAGGAGCATGCTCTCGCTATATCTCATAACACAGGCGTGCTCCTAAGGCAAAAAAGAGGAAGAATGGAGCGAAAAAGGTTAAACACGAGCTAGCCATCCCTCAATCTTCAAGCCTCGTTATCGAGCCAATATACGAAGCGTTTAGGAAGAAAAAGAGATTTAAAAGACTATCAAAATGAAGTTTTAATCAAGGAACATGATTTGGGCTTTGTATGGAAGAAATCGGATCAAAACGACACTAAAAATTCTTCCCACAGATCCCATCACAAGGGGTCATGCTAGCCGGCACAACCTATACCAAAACAAAGCTCATTGCTGAATGCAACTAGGGCACCCGTGTTAGCGAGCATGGGTCATGTTGGATTCACCTACACTATGGACCAAAGTAAAATGACCATAACTTTTAAGTCAGTTGGAGTTATGGGTCGTGTATCTATCAAAATTTAGATAATTTCAAGGTCTACAACTTGATTTAGGATTCAACCCTAGAAAACTAGGTCTAAGAGGTGAAAACACGATTTTAGTGTAGCCCATCAAATATATAGATTTGGACAGTTTGGGAGAGATATAAAAGGGTCAAGCAAACCCTTGCGTGACTCATCTTTGATAAGAGGGGCTCCATCCCTTCCTTTGGAGAGGGTTCTCCCCTTGAGGGAAACCCTATAGTAACCATTTTCATCCATATAAATGATCCCTCCACCTTCGGATCAAGGATTTAATCCTAGAAGACCAGAAACGCATTGATAAGCATTCTCTCCTCTCTATCTTGTGTATTGAGTTATAAATTTATTCTTTATTTGTCTCTTGGTTTATTTCATTCTCTATAGAGTAGATTCTCTGAATTCTAGGATTAAAGGAGTAACTATGATGTGAAATTGATATATGTGTTGGTGCAAGATGCATCAGTGATGTCTTCCTCTAGTATTTCGATGTTTAACAATATACTTAAGTTAGTAATATATGTTAGACAAGGTAAGGGTTAGTCAAAGTAATCAAGGGTTAAACCAAACATGACCTTATGTTTGGTAGGGTAAACCCAGGCTTGATCAAGTTGACAAAAGGTTAGCCAAATAGGATCTGATGTTTGGCAGAGTGAACCAAAACCCAGGGTTAGTCAGTTTGACCAAGGGATCAAACCAAACTGGACTTGAGGTTTGGAATTACATTTATCTAAAGATTGAGGAAGTCTAGTCAGGATTATGATGACTAGCAAAGAAGTGATTCTGATTGAAGAAATCCTGGTGAGTGAAGTCGGGTCCTAGCAAGGGAAGCTAGGTTGGACTAAGTCCTGGTGAGTGAAGCTGGGCACTAAATCCTGGTGAGTGAAGTTGGGTCCTAGCGAGTGAAGCTAGGTTGGACTAAGTCCTGGTGAGTGAAACTGGGCATTAAATCCTGATGAGTGAAGCTGGGTCCTAGCAAATGAAGCTAGGTTGGACTAAGTCCTAGTGAGTGAAGCTGGGCACGAAGTCTTGGTCTGGGGGACTGAGCACTAAGTCCTGGTCGGGGATCGAGCAATGGAGTCTTTGCCGAGCGAGGGTAGTTGGACAGAAGTAGAGATGGGTCGAGGTCGGACATCTCGAGATCCGAGTTCTCGGAGGCCGAGCAAAAGTCCAGTCGGAGGTCCCGGTTGGCAAAAGCTTTAGTCGAGCGGGGATCGCGAACAGAAGTAGAGACGGGTCGAGGTCAGACGTCTTGAGATTCGGGTTCTCAGAGGCTAAGCGAAAGTCCAATCGGAGGTTCCGATTGGCAAATGCAACTTCTCCAGTGTGGAGTAGGTGAGGACGCGTTCCTCGGGAAAGGGAACATTAGGCGTCGGTTCGACCTAGGGTTTCGGGTGAAATCCAAAGTCAGAACCAATCTTTAAGGCTATAATTATTTGCATATTTGTCTTGTGTTTGTTGTCTTGTAGGTACTGGAGTTGGAGGCAAGATAGGAAAGCAAACGCAGGAGAAAAAGATGCCTGGGAAAGTCATCCAGGGCACCTATGTTGATATAGGCGGCCCAGGCTTCAGGGCACCCTCAAGGTTCAAGCACCCTACATCCCAGGTGCCAAGGAAGGTCCAGGGCGTCTGGGATGGCCAATTTTATCCATCCGCGAAGTTTACGATTGCGGATCAGGTTTGACCGCCTATGAGGCGCCTCAGAGGCCTCTAGGGCGCCCTAGATGATGCTATATAAAAGGGTTCGACCCCTCAATGCCAAACATCAATTTTCCACATCCGTCTAAGCATTTTCTGCAAATCAAAAGCGCTCAAGTTGAAGTTCTGCGACCAAGAAGGCTCCAGGAAGAAGCGTGCGGCGCTTCGGACTTCCAGAGTTAGCCGAGTTTTTGGTTTGCGTTTTATTTACAAGTTGTATCTCGATTTACTTATTATTTGCTTGTAATCTGAACTGTAAGACGGTTATTCTCCACCTCCGGAAATTTCAGAAAGGAGACCATTAGTGGACTCAAGCCGAGTACATAGGCCTTGGACGTACTGACCCGGGGGGGTCGGGAACCAAATAAATAAATCCCGCGAGTCTCATTGTGTTGTTTGTTTTCATTGTTTATTATTTCCACTGCGTACTAACTCTTTGACTAGAATGAACGAATGGCAAGTTTCCGAAGAAATTACGAGTCGATATTCACCCCCCCCTCTATCGACAGCATCGATCCTACAATATGAACTATGTATTTGTTCATTTCCCTATTCGATGATATATTTATGTCTTTTTCTTGTTCAATTCAATGTGTGTGTTGAGTATGTAATAAGATGGGGAGGAGTGGTCACCATATATAGGTGATGCTCCAGATTGTATGACTGTGGAGTCTCAGGTGACAAGAGGTAACCTTTTAAGTGGACTTTCTAGAGCTGCCACTTTGGACGGAAAGTCAATTCTCTATAAGGGATTGACTACATATATGTTAATGAGTTTTCTCTAATTAACATTAGGAAGTGGATTGAGAAATCTAGATTATATAACCATGGAGCCTCACACGGCAGGAGGTAACCCTTTAAGCAGACTTTCTATATTACCTCTTTTTACTTAATAACATTGAAATTTAGGGCAAACACTCTAATATAACCTTCATAGGTCTATATCAGTAATTTGGTCAGAATCCCTAGAAGAATATAAACATGGAGGTAGAAAGTAGACAATACTTGGGGATGTTAACTAATTAACATTGTAGCAAAACCAAAGTTCTAGAATCGTTCTCTCTAATTCTAACTTCTCCCTTTGACCACTTGCCTTCCATAGACCCTCTTTGCTCTCAAACCTTCTCCCCTTTCTCTCTCAACTCTCTTCTTTTCTCAAACCTCTTGTTCTCATGACCACACATAACTCTGATCTTCAAGATAACTAGCTTTGTGAACTTGACTAGTGCTTAATCAACAGTCTCAGTGGATTTGATATTTTATTTCTTGATGGCATAATCTTGTACTTGCGATTTACACACATCAAGTTTTTGATCCCGTTACCGGAGACTATTTTATATTAACATTAGTCGGTTAACAATTTAGTGTTGAGGCAATCTATGGTCCGAAGTGACCAAGTGTTTTGATGTTTAGGCAAAGGGTTTAAGTTAGGTATCCCTTGTGTTCTAATATGTGTATGTTGAGTGTGCAGGTTGTACAAGTTTACACATGTTGAGTCAGCTAAAGCAAGGGACAAGAGCCGAGGGAGGAGGACTCCAAGGGCAAGCCGGGAAGTGAACTTCAAAGGGCACACGTGAAGGATGGCATGGAGGCAAGTCGAGGACTTGCGTGCGCATCCGAGGGACGATAGCCGGTAGAAGAGGACTTCAAGGAGCAAGCCAAAGGAGATGACCTGAAGGCACATATGGAGGAGGGTTGAGAAAGTGAGTGGGAGTGTTGTGGTAAGCTAGGCAGTCGACTGGGGGTTGTCCAGTCGACTGCCAAAAACTCATAGAATGGATATGGCCCTGGACCAGTCGACTGCTCTGGGAGCAGTCGACTGGTGTACAGCTGGATTCGAACGTTGGGGCTGTCAACGGTCGAATTCTGAGTGGGGCAGTCGATTGCCCTGGGAGCAGATGACTGTCATCGAGGTTTTCAGCCCGAGTTCTATTTAAAGAGAACTCGGTTTGGGCTGGGACTCTTGACGAATCTTGTCTTGGTTAAAGGCAAAATAGTAGTCTTTGTGCTCAGAGGCTTGCTTGGTGCTGTGGCGAGGTTTCTCTGTTGGGACCGGGTGCATATTGACATGGATGCGGGTTCGTAATTTTAAAATTAATTACGTGCACCGGAAGGTTTAGCATAAATAATTTCTCAAATTATTTAACCACACATCTAAGCATGCAATTTTATCTTGTGTAGACATGATCATATATTTAAAATTTTACAAAAACATAAACTAATTTACGTATTACCTCGCGTAACTCGAAGGAAGGGACGAGATCCAACCGTAAGCGTCCCTTGGAAGCTCCGCCTCTATTCGCGTCCACGCCGAGTATCTTCGGGATGACTTCGCAAAGCCACGAGTTTCATGTTCACGAGAACTACTAGATTCCTTGAGAATGCGACGAGAAAAACCAAGAGAGAAGTCGGAAGACTAACCACAAAAGGATGGCCGGAATCAAAATTCCGGCGAAGCAAAAGAAGAGGCTTGCGGCAAAATGTTCCTTGCGGCAAACTCTAATTCCGACAGCACCTTCTTCCAGCCAAGAGATGGCCGGAGCTTCCTTCTCCGGCAGCAGGTGGTGGTCGGCAGGGAAAGGGCAGGGGCGGCCAGCTGGTGCTCCTTCTTGGGGCTGGTTGGTGCACGGCAAGAAGGGGAGAAGAGAAGGAGAGAAAGAGAGGGAGAGAGCCTATGTCATCATCTCTTTTAATATCACCCAAGCCTTGCCTTGGGTCCTTTATATAGTGGCCTCTCAACCATCAAGCCTCTCAAATATGGAATAATTTATTCTATCATGCCAAGTTTGATTTTATATCATGGTTAAAATCATATTTTAATTCATGATAAAAAATCAATCAAGTCTCTTCTCTCCTATGGAATAAATTTCCTTATCATGGTAAATCAATCCATGATTGATTTTATAAAATAAACCAATCCATGGTTCATTTTAATTTCCATGAAAAATAAACCAAACCTTGGTTTATTATATAAAAAATTTATATCATCCATAATTTTATAAAACAAACCACACTTGGTTTATTTTATAAATTAAACCAAAAACTAGGTTCTCTCCCTTTGTTGTGGCCGGTCAAGCAAAGAGGATGGAGTCCCTCTTTGACCGGCCCATCCAAGCCAAGCCCCAATGAATTAAACTTATTTAATTCATCTATTAAGTCTTCAAAAGACTTAGTCATTTTACGCTTCCGATGCGTCTCTGAAAAATTCAGATTCGACTTATCATTTGGCTCAACCAAACTTAATCTCTCTTGATTGGAAAATCCAATTTTTAACTCGTTTAAAATCCCTCGGATTACTTGTAGTGCGTGTAACTAAATAGGCTTTCGATTTATGTTGGCCGTCTATAATTAATCAATTATAGAACGATCATGAGTGGCACCTAGTAGTACATCATGATCCCCAATTAATCGAAAGATCAACGGTTGACCTCAGAAACAATTCTGAAACCCTTCAGCCTAGCATAATGAATCGTGCCCCATTCCCTTCACCATCTTATACCAACTTGGTTCAGGACATGGTCTATGTGTGTCAATCCCCACTAGGCTGACTACGTCACACCTAGCCCAAGTAACGTTTTCTCATCCTACGGATTCTAATTACTCTCATGTATTTAAGAGATTCATACTCTGAACATGTCATGCTCTGGCCAAAGGCTTCGAGTAACAATCCGACGATAGGCCTCGGGTATACATCTCCTCGCAAGGAGTGGTGAATCCTTTGTAGGCTGTTCAAACATCTTCGGGCACTTCGGCTTATATCCAATCATCCTGGGTCCACACCTCCTTGGAGATGCTTGCTTAAGATGTCAAAGTATAAGTCTCCATGACCAAGATGACTTGAACACCGCAAGTCAAAGGAACATCGCACTTAAGCTGCAGTAAGAACTTCACTGACATATCTATATGTAGACTACCATATGAAGTTTTACAGCCAGTCACTCCAATGAACTAGCACTACAAGAAAAATACTTTTCCGCAGCGCGTTATTAACAGCGCACATTAAAAGCATGCTGTTAATAGTATTATTAACAGCATGCATATTGATGTGCGCTATTAATACCATAAAATTTTTTAAGAGAAGAAGCATCAACAGCATACATTAAAAGCAAGCTGTTAATGCTATTATTAACAGCATATTAACGTACGCTGTGAATAAATAATAACAACGACAGCATACAAAAATTGGTACGCTGCTAATGCATCTATTTATTATATGTGATATGATACAAATAAAATTATAAATAATCACTATTTTATTATTTTCTTTATTTTCTTTATTTAAATAAAATTATAAATAAAATTGGTACGCTGCTAATGCATCTATTTATTATAAATTTGTGGTAGTCGAGAATTGGTGAGGCAGCAGGTGTAAAATACGGTATATAAATAATAATAATAATAAATATATAAAATAAAATAAAATATGTTTATAAATATATATATGATTATATAAACTTATATATATAATCATCATAAATAGGAGTTAAAAAAATTGAAATCAATCATATGAAAATTTTGAAATAATTTTCTGAAATTTTTGATAATATTTACTGGAAAAATTTGACACAAGAGAAATTAGTTTTAAATTATTTAAGAAATTTTTTTTATTTTCGGATATATATATATATATATATATTCTCCCTATTTGTTCTCTCCCCGTGCCAAATCCCTAAACCCAACGCCGCCCTCTTCGTCTTCTTAATCTCCTCCCTCGCCCGACCTCTTCCTCTCCTCTTCTCAAATCGCGGCGACCACCTCCCCTCGCGCAGGCAAGTAGGATTCGAAGCCGAAGCTGAGCGCATCTCCTCCTCCTCCTTCCCTGCGGTTCACCGATCGCCGCGAACACGAGCCAGTTGCCAACCACCTTGAAGTGCCAATCGCGAGCCTTCCTCCCCGACCTTGGCGAGGCTGCAACCTTCGGAGCCCTTCTTGATCTGAGCCACCGAAGCGAGTACAAGCCGACGTCACCCTTCTCTCTCGTTCTCATTGCAAGCTTTCGAGTACAAGCCCTTCTTGATCCGATCCCATTGCAAGCTTTGCGTTCCTGTGGTTTGAAACCTGAAATTGTTCCTAACATTGCGATACGAATCTGTCCGTAACAAAAAACGTGGATTCGAATAGAAACTCGAAAGAACTTCTTGTTTGTTGATCTT
This sequence comes from Boesenbergia rotunda, assembly GCA_024364735.1. Classification (NCBI taxonomy): domain Eukaryota; kingdom Viridiplantae; phylum Streptophyta; class Magnoliopsida; order Zingiberales; family Zingiberaceae; genus Boesenbergia; species Boesenbergia rotunda. The sequence goes on along the minus strand of JAGFNQ010007677.1, from coordinate 24,665 downwards.
CATCTACAAATTTTGCATGTTCTGAAATCTGAATGGAGAGTTTTTGTTGAATCGACAATTGATCCTTCATCTTGTTCTCCACTATATGAATGAAACTAGATATGCAAAGAAGCAGCTCTTTTCCTACCAATTTAGCTCAAATTACAACTCATTTTGTTAGATCGATCATAATTTTTTTGGCCATTGATAAACTTGTTCGTGGTATTGAACATTCATGTTGGAATCATATTTATATAAATTATTTAGGATCAACTAAGTAATATGCTAAATGTATATGTAAAGAGTATTAACCAGTTTTTTATTTCTGTTTTTGCATCTTCATTGTATAATGAAACAATAGAAAAGAAGTATGGGAATTAATTAGGAAGTTGTTGAATACAATGCTCATCGAACCAACATAATGGATGTGATTATTTTTCCTTATAACGTTTAACACCTTTTTTGAATTTCTAGTGCTTGTATTTAACAAAGTAGATATCTTCCTTAAGAATTCCAAAAATTGATAGAATAATTGATAGTGGTGTATGCGATTCCTCCATGAATTTTTGGTTTGGTTACAACATGTGCTTCCAATAGCCAATGGGATAACTAATGCATCATTTCAGACTGATCGCATCAGCATCTCTTATTTCCGACACTGAGCCATGGATGGACTTGAAGGTTTTATATTCCTTTGCCATCATGATTATTTTCATAAAGTGATTGTTCTTCAGATGCCTCACATTTGGTTATTTGTCATCCTGCAGGAACATGTCAATGAAATTAATAAGACACACTTGCGTGATCTCCTGAATGATGAAGCCAATCAATGCTGGTGTATGATACTTATTAGTTTTCATCGTCTCCTTCAATTTTTCCTATTCTTTTCCTTTTAGTTTCCTTTTAGTTTTTCCTATGGTTTCTGACATCTCCTGCCCTAGGGCATCTCCTTCCTTATAAGACACAATGCACTTCTTTCTCACAACTTACTATGATTCTATGAGTTTTAATGTGGCAATAATTATTTGTCTTTGGTTGTCTTTTCAATTATTATTGCTGCTGGGTTCTCAGTATTCCCAGGTAATTTTTGCTGCTACATATCCATTAGGTGCCATGATTTCTCCTCTTTTGAAACCTGCTCAATTGGGGACAAGAGTGTAATAACAGATTTCCCAATTATCCATAGTAATATATATATATAAAAAAATAATATATATATATATATATATATATGAAAGACAAACTACCTCCTTGATAGTTTTTAGTTGGTGAAGTACTGATGAGTAATAACTTTCCTTATCTATATCTCTGAGAGATTTGTTATGTCAAGTAGTAAAGCTGTTGAAGAACCTTCTTGCTATTTATTTACTGATGGCCTAGTAATATGATCTTTATTGTATTTTTCTCCTTTAGTAGTCAAGGATTTAATAAGAGAGCAGAAGACTCAGCAATACTTTGTTCCTTTTCCTCTGCAGTCATCATTACCAGAAAATCCAAGTCAATTCGACGAGGGACTTGGTCTATCTATGGTAGGTAATTTGTTTTGTCATGCTATAATTCCTTGTGACTAAATAGTTGTTTTGAATAGTCACAATCATAATACAAACATCTTCCAATTTTCTGATCTCTGTGCAGGTTTGTCCTACTCATCCTTGTGTTGATCAGTTTTATGGCTTATATTCAGCATATGGTGTTCAAACAATGGTTTGTTTCCCATTTTCTTTCTTGTTCTAAAGACAACAGGATTTCATTTTTCTTAGTTCCCATAACGATAACATAAGAGTGAACAAATACATAACTTCTTAGTATTTTTGGTTTTTTAAGAATTATTTAGTTGAAAGATTGGTTTATTTTGGATGGACAGGTCCGTCTCAGTTGGAAGAGTTACTGAGAAAGCAGATAGTTAAGGGGTAGCCTGGCACTGGCAAACCATAGAAGAAGATAATGGTCATTGTGGAAGGAATATACAGTATGGAAGGAGAGTTCTCTAAGTTGCTTGAGATAGTAGTTATCTGCAAGAAGTACAAGGTTTGTCAAAGTCCCATGTTGAGATTCTACTCTAGTACATATTCACCATTTTCTATCCCCTTAACCACATTTATTTAGCAAATAAATTTGATGCTTTTCCTACATGTATGGAGTTTCTCTTTGTGCAGTAACAGCTATTATCTGTCTGGGTCAGGCATACATATATTTGGACGAGGCACACAGTATAGACGCTGTTGGAAAATCTGGCAGAGGTGTATGTGAGCTGGTAGGGGTAGATCCAGCTGATGTTGATATCATGATGGGAACTTTTACCAAGTCATTTGGGTCTTGCGGAGGCTATATTGCAGCTTCAGAGGTTTAATTAAGCTTTCTGTTTTGTAGGGTATTATATTTAATTAAGTTATCACCAAATCGAGAAAAATCTGATTATCATTGTAAAACAGAATTCGATACTAACTGAGCATGTGCTACATGATGTATCAAAACTTGCTCTGTACATGTGAGAATTTGTGTATGCAAATTAAACATTAGGAATTGTCTTTCTTTGCTTTATTATATAATATGTTCGATATAACTGAGCATGTGATTTTTTTATTTTCTATGGTAACTATCCGCAGCGCGCTGCAGAAAACCTCTTCCGCAGCGCGCATTCGTGCGCTGCAGAAAAGGTCTTCCGTAGCGCGCATTCATGCGCTGCAGAAAAGGCCTTCCGCAGCGCGCATTCGTGCGCTGCGGAAAAGGCCTTCCGCAGCGCGCATCCGCGCGCTGTGGAAAAGGCCTTTCGCAGCGCGCGGATGTGCGCTGCGGATAACTTATGACTTTCAACAGCTTTGATCTTCGCAGCATACAATGTGCGCTGCGGATAGCATAAATGTGCGCTGCGAAAAGTCAAATTTGTTGTAGTGTATCTGTAACGCCCGCTTTTTTTTTTCTTTGACCACCATAAAGCGGCGTTACGTTAACATACTTAGGGCATGTAGACATCATAACGCAGCGGAAAACTTTAAACTTACACCTACATGCACTTTCTACCATTTCTAGCATCATAACATACTTAGCATCATGTCATACTTAGCATCATGTTATACTTTAGCTTTCTGTCATACTTTAGCATCATATCATAGAGTCATAGTCATATTCAAGTACTCAGTAGTAAAGGTAAAGTTCCATCATAAGGCAAGCAAACATATGGTCTCTTGGCCAAGTCACTATCACACACATTCTGCAAAGCCCTCCTGCTGCTTCCTTACTGTTCCTTTGCGTGATCTGCGGTATAAGAAAATAAAACTATAATCACACAGGCTTAGTAAGACTCTTTCCTACTCACTAAAACCGTCCGTCACTTAATCATAAACATATGAAACATTAGCACTCTTAGCGCTTTACTTAGAACATCATCCCTAGCATCACTTAGCATTCATTTGACATGTCATGAACATAGCTTCACCCCATTCATAGCATGACATAAACATAACCATAAACATTCGGGTATGGCATAATTATTGACATAACATAAACATCGTAAACACTCATAGCATGGCATAATACTTGATATAGACATAAATAAAATCATGGCATAAATCTAATTACAATCATGGCATCCCACACTAGCATGAGCATGAACAAAATAATGGCATTCTAACGTAACATAAACATAATTAAACCATGGCATCCTAAACTAACATAAACATCAATAAACTCATGGCATGCTAACCTAGCATACACATAATTAAAGCATGACATTCTAAACTAGCATAAAATCATGGCATCCTAAACTAACATAAACATAGATAAAATCATGGCATCCTAAACTATCATAAACATAATTAAAGCATGGCGTTCTAAACTAGCATCAAATCATGGCATAAACATAAATAACATCATGGTATAAACCTAAATAATATCATGGCATAAACTTAAATAATATCATGGCATAAACATGAATAAAATCATGGCATAAACATAAATAAAATCATGGCATAAACGTAAATAAAATCATGGCATAAACATAAATAAAATCATGGCATACACATAAATAAAATCATGGCATACACATAAATAAAATCATGACATACACATAAATAAAATCATGGCATACACATAAATAAAATCATGGCATAAACATAAATAAAATCATGGCATGAACATATCTTCATAACATACTTTTCGTAAACATACTTTTCATAACATAATGCATAGCATAAATGGATGCATGTAGCAACTGTGCATATATATATATAAGGATGCTTAATCTTGAAAACATTCTTTTAAATACTTGAACATAATCATAACATGCATTGGGCCCTGGCTTGTACCACATTCATTCATCATATGCGCGCATCCCTAAGTAAATACGAGGTAGCTAATCTCGACCTACTAGGGTAAGGACAGCTTCATCGGTAGTCCCGAACCGTAAGGACAGCATCATCGGTAGTCCTGAACCGTGGACAGCATCATCGGTAGTCCAGAACCGTGGACCTTACTTAGGTCCGGTACAAGCTCATAAAATAAAATAAATGCTTTCATGTGCTTCTTCATTCATCATCATTCATAGCATATTCATTCGTTCATCATTCTTTCATCATCATTATGCCTTAAAGGCATCATCATGCATAGCATATTCATTCATTCATCATACTTAGCCTTCATTCATCATTTCCATTATTAGACATGGCATAGGTACACATCATTCATATAGTATAGCATACACACACAAGCATGGCATACATTCATATCATTCATAAGACATGGCATACATACATATCATTCATACATCATGTCGTACATACATATCATTCCTAAATCATGGCATATGTCTAAACATTCTATGACCTAACGTATATTTCATGACATATAAGCTATAGGTTTAGTTAACATGGTATTCCTCCACCTTACTTAAGCATACCTCCTAATTACCTATACCCTAGGGTACTCTAGGGTACCCCAAAAATTCCCAAAAATTATATTTACTTACTACACCTCATAAGGGAACATTAATCAACATCATTAAGATTTTTTGGCATAATTATAGACCCCAAAATCATGGTGGCCGAAACCCACAAACCTAGGGTTCTTGGTTTCCTTTCCTTGTTGTTGGCCGAAACTCATAGGGTCTCTAGGGTACTCCAAAAATTCCCAAAAATTATACTTAACTTCTAAACATCATAAGGGCATATTAAATAACAGTATCATGATTTTTAACATATTTCTAGACCTTTAAAACATGCTGGCCGAAACCCTTGAACTTAAAGTTCTGGGTTTTGCTTCCTTCATGTTGGCCGAAACTCTAGGGTGTCCTAGAGTACTCCAAAAATTCCCAAAAATTATACTTAACTTCTAAACATCATAAGGGAACATCAAATAATATTATCATGATTTTTAGCATAATTATGGACCTTCAAAACATGCTAGCCGAAACCTTTGAACCATAGAAACCTGGATTTTGTTTCCCTTCAACATTAAATCCGAAAATAACCCATATATCATGCCAAAAATCCCCAAAAATTTCAATTTACTTCTAAACATAATAAGGGAACATCAAATAATATTATCATTATTTTTATAATAATTATTGACCTTTAAAACATGCTGGCCGAAACCTTTGAACCATAGAAACCTGGATTTTGTTTCCCTTCAACATTAAATCCGAAACCAACCCATATATCATGACAAAAATCCCCAAAAATTTCAATTAACTTCTAAACATCATAAGGGAACATAAAATAATATTATCATGATTTTTAGCATAATTATGGACCTTTAAAACATGCTGGCCGAAACCTTTGAACCATAGAAACCTGGATTTTGTTTCCCTTCAACATTAAATCCGAAACTAACGCATATATCATGAAAAAAATCCCCAAAAATTTCAATTAACTTCTAAACATCATAAGGGAACATCAAATAATATTATCATGATTTTTAGCATAATTATCGACCTTTAAAACATGCTGGCCAAAACCTTTGAACCATAGAAATCTGGATTTTGTTTCCCTTCAACATTAAATCCGAACTAACCCATATATCATGCAAAAAATCCCCAAAAATTTCAATTAACTTCTAAACATCATTAGGGAACATTAAATAATATTATCATGATTTTTATCATAATTATGGACCTTTAAAACATGCTGGCCGAAACCTTTGAACCATAGAAACCTGGATTTTTTTTCCCTTCAACATTAAATCCGAACTAACCCATATATCATGCCAAAAATCCCCAAAAATTTCAATTAACTTCTAAACATCATAAGGGAACATAAAATAATATTATCATTATTTTTAGAATAATTATGGACCTTTAAAACATGCTGGCTGAAACCTTTGAACCATAGAAACCTGGATTTTGTTTCCTTTCAACATTAAATCCGAAACTAACCCATATATCATGCCAAAAATTCCCAAAAATTTCAATTAACTTCTAAACATCATAAGGGAACATCAAATAATCTTATCATGATTTTTAGCATAATTATGGACCTTTAAAACATGCTGGCCGAAACCTTTGAACCATAGAAACCTGGATTTTGTTTCCTTTCAACATTAAATCCGAAACTCACCCATATATCCAGCCAAAAATCATGGAAAATGTTGGTAACTATTATACCACAGGTGAGGGAGTCTTACCTTAGATTTCTTGATTTTTAGACCTTGGATGGAAAGAAGGAAGAAGACTTGACCACACCTAGCCCTTGGAAACTTGAGAAGACCTTAGATCTTGGAGGATGAGACTTTTTGTGAAGTTTTCTCAAGGGAGAAGTCCTCCTTGAGTGCTCGGCAAGAATGGAGAAGGAAGAGAGGAGCAAATGCACTTGATGGCATGAAGAATGAAACTCCCAAACCCCCTTATTAATCAACCATTAAGGTGGTGAATGAAGAGTTTTCTATGGCCCTTCATCTTCCTCTACCATTTAACCACCATTCACTTCCTTTCCTCACAAGAATTCCTTGCTAGGTGAGTTGGTTAAAGCATTCATTGGTTGTACAAGAGGTCCAAGGTTCAATCCTTAGCCCATGCACCTTTATTTTTATTTTATTTAATCCTTTTTCTTATTTTCGAAAATTCCCCTTTTATTTCGAAAATTCTCCAAAAATGACCCATAATTTTGCCAATATTCCTAAATAAAATTCTTTTATATTTATATGAATTTTACCCAATTAATACCCATTTTTCGGAGCCCATTTAAGGCCCATTAGTACCTAATTCCTCAAATTAAATAGGAAAATTAAACTAATACTTACCCATAATCATGCTAATATGTCCAATTAAATCCTATTTATCTTTATACTAATTTCCACCTAAAATCCACCGATAATTATGGTACTAGCAAGCCCATATAAGGCCCATTAGTGCCCTTTTTCCCAATTTAAATGGGAAAACATGGATTTTCTAGTCCAAAGTTTGTATTATTACCTCTAGGTCCTTCGGAAAATTATCTAGACATGCTTAATATTTTAATAAAATATTAAGAGAATTTTCCGGGTCGTTACAGTATCATAAACATAAACATATGAAATACTTATCATAAACATAAACATATGAAATACTTATCATAAACATAAACATATGAAATACATAACATGACATGGTTCTTGACATAAACATACACATATGAACTACTTGACATAATCATAAACATATGAAGTACTTATCATAAACATAAACATATGAAATACTTATCATAAACATAAACATATGAAATACTTATTATAAACATAAACATATGAAATACTTAACATGGAGTAGATGCATAACATGTATGGATGCATGAGTCAAATGCATATAACATAAGGATGCTTATTTGAAAACCATAATTATAAATACATAAACATAATCATAACATCATGGGGGTCCCCGGCTTGTACCACATACATACATCATATGCGCGCATCCCTAAGTAAATGTGAGGTAGCTAGTCTCGACCTAGTGGGTAGGAACAGCTACGGTAGTTCCAGAACTGAGACGTTCTTAAGGTGCCCATCCCTGTTGGACAGCTACGGTAGTCCCAGAACCGTGGACAGCTACGGTAGTCCAGAACCGAGGCGTTCTTAAGGTGCCCATCCCTTGGACCCTTACTTCAGTCCGGTACAAGCCCATTCATAAAGTAAAATAACTTCACATGCTTCAGGGTTTGGGCGTCTCGAGGTCCGGAGGTATCGGAAGCTAAGCAAAAGTCCACCCAAAGGGCTGGGTGGCAACCATCTCCTGAAAGGAGTAGGTGAAGGACAAGTTCTCGAGGATGGGAACTTACACCGGTTCGACCTAGAGTTTCGTCGAGACCTGAAGTCCGAACCAAGTCCTTAAGGGTAATATCATATGTATATGTGCTTTGTGTTTGTATATCTTGCAGGTACCAAGATAGGAAGACAAAGCAAGTGGCTGCCAGCCCTGAAGCAGGGCGCCCCCATCATTGGGGGTGCCCCCATGCATCCAGGGTGCCCCCAACAGTGGGGGCACCCCCAGACAAAGCTAAAAGCTGGGTTTTTATGAAGCAGGCAGAACAAGTGTCAAGCGGGGCGCCCGGAGCGTCCGGGGCGCCCGGGTTCAAAGTTGTTTTTGTAGTTTCGAGTCTGAAACTCAGATAAGCCCTCATAAGGGCGCCCGGGAGGTTCGGGGCACCCTGGTCAAAGGTTTTATCAGCTGCGGCGAGGTTGACATGGGGATAAGATTTGACCGGGTTTATCAGAGCGCCCCCAGCATCCATGGCGCCCCCAGGAGGCCTATATAAGGGGCTTCGACCTCTCTGCTTCATACACAACTGCCAAGTACCATTCTGATCATTCTGACCGATGACAACATGCTAGAAACGAGGCTCTACGACCGAGAGGCTCCAGGAGGAAGTGCGCGGCACTTCGGAGGTCCAGATCGGCCGAGCTTCAGACTTTGTCTTGTTGGTTTGCTTTTATTTAATTCCGTACTTACTTTACTATATTTGTTATTGTACCTCTGCACTGTAAGTCGGGTTTCTCCGCCTCCGGAAAGTCCGGGAAGGAGACCAATAGTGGGCGGACATTCTCATGCATAGGCCTTGGATGTACTGACCCTGGGGGGTCGGGAACCAAGTAAAAATCCCCCTGTGTCCCTGTGTCTGTTTATTTTCGTTCTGCTTTACCTTTCCGCTGCACTAACGCTCTGAGTCCAGAACGACAATCAAAAGTCCTACGAAGTTTCTGAAATATTTGAACGGTCGATATTCACCCCCCCCTCTATCGACGGCACCGGTCCTATAACTGGTATCAGAGATGAGCCGCTCTTCACCGGACTAACCGCCGACGGAGCAACGACGCCAGGAGTTGAGGGGGAGCCCAGGGGTGAATCAGGTACATTTTTTTAATGTATAATTTTAAATTGCATATTAGTTGTTTCACATTCAGGGAGAGAGGGCACTATAAAAATCAGTGCCCTACTCGTAAGACTCGGTCTACACCACTGGCGGCAAAGGGGTCACCAGCGCCAGGAGTCCGGAAAAACAAGGATCACGTACAATGCTTCAAGTGCGGAAAATACGGGCACTACAAAAACAAGTGTCCGACGAAGATACGTAAGATTTATGTTCCAAAAGTTTTACAAATTCATGCACTCTCGTTAGATAATTTAGTTAATTTCTCTGATAAATTAGATTTACTGCATAGTAAAATTAATTTGTTGCATGTCAAATTAGAAAATAAAGATATGACTGAAATATCCGAAATTAACTATTTAATCTAGAACATCAATGCAGTAATTTCTAAAATAAATTCTGATAATGTTAAATCTGATAATTTTAATTCAGATAAGCATAATCCTAAGGATAAATCTGAATTCAAAAATCCTAAGGATAAATCTGAATTCAAAAATCTTAAGGATAATTCTGAATTTGAAAATCCTTTGGATAATTTTGAATTCAAATTTGAAAATCCATTGTATAACTCTGAATTTGAATCTAAAGATTCTAAAGATAACTCTGAAGTTAGTAAAATTAATTCAGAATTTAATTCTGAAAATCTTAAAGATAATCCAGAAATTAATTCTGAAAATCTTAAGGATAATCTAGATATTAATTCTGAATTTCTTGAAAATATTAAAGATGTGTCTGAGGATAATTCTGAGGATAAATTTGAAGATGAAATTCTCCTAGATAATAACTTAATCATAGATAATATTGAAGATTATTACAAAACCTTAATTAGTGGCCTAAATTACACCACCTATGTTGAGGATATTGAAAGAAATAATTCTGAGGATAAGGAGGATATGGAACTATCTAAGATCAAAGTCATAATTAATAAAAATTACAAAGGTTCAAATAAATCCGAATTGTTAGAAAAATTTGAAAAGATATATAAAGATGAAGCATAAATATTAGAAATAATGAAAATGATGAACTTAAATCCACAATTATTAATAAATTCAAACAAATTCAATTAATTCAAATTAAATCTTAATTAAATTAAAATCAAATTAAATCTTAATTAAATTAAATTCGAATTAAATATTAATTAAATTAAATTCAAATTAAATATTAATTAAATTCAAATTAATTCTTAATTAAATTCGAATTAAATATTAATTAAATTCAAATTAAATCTTAATTAAATTCAAATTAAATTCAAATTAAATCTTAATTAAATTTGAATTAAATATTAATTAAATTCAAATTAAATCTTAATTAAATCTTAATTAAATTCAAATTAGATCTTAATTAAATCTTAATTAAATTCAAATTAAATATTAATTAAATTCAAATTAAATCTTAATTAAGCTCAAATTAAATCTAAATTAAATTCAAATTAATTCAAATTAAATCTGAATTAAATTCATATTAATTCAAATTAAATCCTAATTCAAATTCAATTAGATTCAAATTAAATTAAATTCAAATTAAATTAAATTAAATTCAACTTAAATTAAATTACTTCAAATTAAATCTTAATTAATTCAACTTAATTCGAATTAATTCTTAATTAATTTAACTTAAATTAATTCAAATAAATTAATTCAAACTTAAAATTAATTCAGTTAATTAAGTCAAATAAATTTAATTGAATCAATTTAAATCTAAATTAAATTCAACTTAAATTAATTCAATATCAATTAATTTCTAACTTCAATTAATTCTTAATTAACCGGAATCCAACTAAAATCTTAAATAACTTAAACTCAAACTGAAATAAAATATTACCCAAACCGCAACAATCAACTTAATAAAATTAAATATGTCAAAATGGGTTGACATATTCGCGGGTTCACACGACATGTATCAAATCGGGAATTTGATACATTTTTAGAAACTTAAGTAAAATGCTTTGGACTTGTTTGACTCATGCATAATTGCCATGTCATGCATCTGCTACTTTTTATATGACATGTCATTCATATTTAAATTTTATGCATATATTAGAACGGCTATAGGAAAAAGAAAAATTGAAACTTGATCAACCTAGTATTGGGTGAAGGTGAGATGATAGTACGTTAGGGAAGCCAATTCTAATAAGGTCAAGTATACTCTACTTGGACTCTTTAGACTAGTGAAACTAGCCGAAGCTACCGATCCAACACCCAAACTAGTTAGACCAGAATTTTTCAAAAAGTAATTTTGAAAATGAAATTTCATTAAAAGGCTTTGTCAAGGAAAGGGTTGATGATCCAATAAGGCTACGGCCAAAGAAGGCCTAGTGCCTCGCCAAGACCTGGAAGCCAATTTTTGAAATTCAAATTCAAGTTACTTCTTGCCAAATTCAAATCTAACACAAGCTTCAATTAGATCTTAGAGTTAATAATAAATTAAAAAAAAATGATTCAAGCATCTCACAATACACCTATAAGGCAACCATGCTTGTTGTATTGATACATCTAAAATGGGTGAGATGTTAAGGACTAATGAATTGAAAAATATCTTTCAAAATTATTTTTCAAAATTGTTAGAATATTTTCCTAAAAATATATTTGCAAAATAGTGCTTCAACATAATAATATTTTTATGAAATTCATGCTTGTCTGATTGATTATACATATTATACATTTTTCAAAAATATATCTTTTCAAAAAAAAAAAAATTGTTTGACTCACTCAATTAGACACAAGCCTCTTAGGATAACACTAAAGTTCCTTAAGGCACTTAGATAGAGTCAAACGGTATCGGGTACAAGGAGAGTGATTTTCATTTTTTGTTAATGACTTTCAAAATTTGCACTTTAAACATTACTATCATTTGAAAAATACTTTTCGAAAATAGTACTTTAAATCATTATTACTTGTGTTTTCAAAAAGGGTTAATATTGTAAAAATTATATGTTCAAAAATTTATCTGTTTCTTTGACTTTGATAAACCCTAAAGACACAGAGGAAAGGTCCACTTCATGATTTTCAAGGACTCCTAGGATGTGCCACATTTAGGGGGAGTTTGAGTCAAGGAATTTCATAAAAGTTTGTTTTTGGTAATTATTCATTTTTTTAAATATTTCTTTTTAATCTGAATCAAACCTTAAGACTCAGAGGAAGAGTACTTGTGGTCAACAAGCTTCCCGGGACTGAGTCAAGTTTAGGGGGAGGTCAAATTAAAAGAATTATTGAATATTTCAAATGTTTTCATACGCGATATTTTCAAATCCTGTTGAAAACATAAGGATTCGTTCAAAATACTATTAATTTTTCTCAAAAAAAAAATATACTATTAGTTTCAAAAATGTGAAATAATGTTTATCTTGAATTGGAAGATTTTCCAGGACACTTAGGAAAATGTCCTTGTAGTCAACAAGGTTTCCTATGATTGTGTCAGACTGGAAGATAAACATAGGAAAATGTCCCTGTAGTCAACAAGGTTTCCTATGATTGTGTCAGACTGGAAGATAAACCAAATTAAGTATTATGACTTCAAAAATTTATACATTTTTTCAAAACATACTTACATCCTATTATTCTATTTTTCTGAAGTTATGTGACTTATGAAATTATTTTTATATTTACTTGAGTTTGAAAAATTTCCAGGACACTTAGGAAAATGTCCTTGAGGTTAACAAGGTTTCCTAGGATTGTGTCAGACTGGAAAAGAAACCTAGTCAAGTAAAAAATTATATTTCAAAAATTACTTATACTTTTCAAAGTCTCATTTTTTTAAAAATAATTAGTACTTGCAAAATATGCATAATATTTATATTTTCCAAAATAGCATTCTTTCAAAAATTATGCATTTTCCAAAAGTACTTAATTTGTCAAAAAAAATAATATTAAATACATTTTTCAAAGGTACTTATATTTTTCAAAATGCAATGCTTTCAAAATTTTGCACTAAATATTTTCAAAAAAAAAAAAGAACTAAAAGTGTTCATTGTTGGTGCAAGTATTCTCTTAAAAGTTTTTGATGTATGACAATGGGGGAGAGGTGTGCTTAAGTTAGGAAGGTGTGCTTAAGTTAAGAAAAAAATTATCTCCCAAAGATAAAATGTAGGTTCAAAACTTATATCATTTTTTCATTTTTTTCTCTCAAGGATAGTAAGTTAGCCCCTTCAACCAATCTAACTTAAGTTATTGTCAAACATCAAAAAGGGGGAGATTGTTGGTGCAAGTTGCATCAATGATGTTCTTCTTTAAGTGTTTTAATGTTTGACAATATACTTAAGTCAGTAATATATTGAACAGACAAAGGGGAGCAAAGGAGAAGTAACCTAAGTTGAAGAAATATCCTAGTTAAGCTAGGTATCGTAACCCTAGGTATTGTAACCCTAAGACCTAGTACCCTAAGACCTAGCGAAGGGCTGCTAGGCACCTAGCGAAGGGCTGCTAGGTATCGTAACCCTAAGACCTTGCGAAGGGCTGCTAGGCACCTAGTGAAGGGCTGCTAGGTATCGTAATCCTAAGACCTAGCGAAGGGCTGCTAGGCATAGAAGACCTAGCGAAGGGCTGCTAGGCACCTGGCGAAGCACTGCTAGGGAATAAAGACCTGGCAAAGGACTGCTAGGCACCTAGCGAAGGACTGCTATGGAATGAAGTCTTGGTCCAAGGGACTGAGCAACATAGCTGAGCGATGACTAAGGACAGGAGTAGAGACGGGTCAGGGTTTGGGCGTCTCAAGGTCCGGAGGTATCGGAAGCTAAGCAAAAGTCCACCCGAAGGGCTGGGTGGCAACCGTCTCCTGAAAGTAGTAGGTGAAGGGCAAGTTCTCGGGGATGGGAACTTGTGCCTGTTCGACATAGGGTTTCGTGGAGATCCGAAGTCCGAACCAAGTCCTTAAGGGTAATATCAGATGTATATGTGCTTTGTGTTTGTATATCTTGCAGGTACCAAGATAGGAAGACAAAGCAAGTGGCTGCCAGCCCTGAAGCAGGGCGTCCCCATCATTGGGGGCACCCCCATGCATCCAGGGCGCTTTTTGCTAGTGATATGAGAGAAGTGTCCTAAGGCAATCGCCTTATGATTGTAAACATTTATTTTAATAAATGATAATTCACTATTTGAGTATACATGTTTGTGTATTTGATTGGGATCTTAAACTCATCTACTGAATATCCGCAATACAATTCACAGCATAAGAGAATTTGTGATGGGATCACAACTAGTGATTATCTCTACATGTGCAATTGTGATGTATTGAAAATATCCCTAGTCGATGAATTGATAAAAATGGACACTATCAATTCTGTTGAGACTAGCATGGGTTATTCTCTAATCACCTGATTCTCATTAGTTGGTAACATTGGGATGTCCGGAGATAAACATGGATGCTAGTTAAGGGAACTAGTTCATTGGAGTGACTAGCTGTAAAACTTCATATGGTAATCTACATAGATATGTCAATGAAGTTCTTACTGCAGCTTAAGTGCGATGTTCCTTTGACTTGCGGTGTTCAAGTCATCTTGGTCATGGAGACTTATGCTTTAACATCTTAAGCAAGCATCTCCAAGGAGGTGTGGACCCAGGATGATTGGGTATAAGCCGAAGTGCCCGAAGATGTTTGAACAGCCTACAAAGGATTCACCACTCCTTGCGAAGAGATGTATACCCAGGCCTATCGTCGGATTGTTACTCAAAGCCTCTGGCCAGAGCATATCATGTTTAGAGTATGAGTCTCTTAAATACATGAGAGTAATTAGAAATCCAAAAGACGAGAAAGACACTACTTGGGCTAGGTGTGACGTAGTCAGTCTAGTGGGGACTGACACAAACAGACCATGTCCTGAACCAAGTGGGTATAAGATGGTGAAGGGAATGAGGCACGATTCATTAGAGCTGCTGAAGGGTTTCAGAATTAATTTTGAGGTCAACCGTTGATCTTTCGATTAATTGGGGGTCATGATGTACTACTAGGTGCCACTCATGATCGTTCTATAATTAGTTGATTATAGACGGCCAACATAAATCGAAAGCCTATTTAGTCACACACACTACGAGTAATCCGAGGGATTTAAAACGAGTTGAAAATTAGATTTTCCGATCAAGAGAAATAAGTCGAATCTAAGTTAATCTGAGGCGCAACGGAAGCTTAAAATGGCTAAGTCTTTTGAAGGCTTATTGGGCGAATTAAATGAGTTTAATTCGCGAGAAACGGGGCTCGGTTTGGCCGGCCAAAGAGGGTGTCCACCCTCTTGGTTTGGCCGGCCAATACAAAGGGGAGAAACCAATTTATTTGGTTTAATTAATAAAATAAATCTAGCGCGATTTGTTTTATAAATTAAGGATAAATAAATTTGTGTAAAGAAATTTATATAAATAAATTTATAGAAATTTATTCTTTTATGGAAATTAAAATGATCCATGGAATGGTTTATTTTAATTTTATAAAATCAATTATGAATTGATTTTTCCATAATAAGAAAGTTTATAAATTTCTTGTAAAATTTATTCCATAATAAAAGGAGAGATGTATTTGTTTTATTATAAAGTTAGTTATAATAAAACTTGGCTTAAACGGAATAATTCATAAGAAAATTTATAGGATAAATTTCTTATGAAAATTCCATTAAGAGGGAGACTTGGTAAGGGAGACGCTACTATATAAGGGAACCAAAGGCAAGCCTTGAATTCCCAATAGAGTAATCAAGAGATTAATTCTCTCCCTCTCTCTCTCTTATTCTCTTCCTCCCTTCTCCTTCCCTCCTAGGGCCGGCGCCCCCTTTGCTCACCCTAGGGTCGGCGCACTCCATCCTACGGCCGGCGCACCACCCTCTCCTTCCTAGAGTTAGCGTGAGCAAACATCACCAAGGAGAAGCCAACCAAGAAGAAGAAGGAGCGGATCGCACCTTCTTCCTTCCCGGAATTTAGATTCTGTTTCTTGGTGGTTAGTTTCCTTTTTTCTCTCTTGATCTTCTAGTTGTGCCTTTAGAGAATCTAGTAGTTCACGTCGGTATAAAACTCGTGACTTTGCGAAGTCATCCCGAAGAGAACTCGGCATGGACGCGAATAGAGGCGGAGCTTCCAAGGGACGCTACGGTTGGATCTCGTCCCTTACTTCGAGTTACACGAGGTACTAAGTAAATTAGTTTACTTTTCCGCAAAGTTTTAATTTATGATCATGTCAACACATCATAAGGTTGCATGCTAGATACGTGGTTAAAATAATTTGAGAAATTATTTTATGCTAATTCTTCCGCTGCACGTAAAAATTTAAAATTTTACGAACCCGTATCCTTGTCAACATACACCCGGTCCCAACACCTCCAACAGTGGGGGCGCCCCCAGACAAAGTTAAAAGCTGGGTTTTTATGAAGCAGGCAGAACAGGTGTCAAGCGGGGCGCCCGGAGCGTCCGGGGCGCCCGGGTTCAAAGCTGTTTTTGCAGTTTCGAGTCCGAAACTTAGATAAGCCCTCATGAGGGTGCCCGCGGGGCGCCCTGGTCAAAGGTTTTATCAGCTGCTGCGAGGTCGACGTGGGGATAAGATTTGACCGGGTTTATCGGGGCGCCCCCAGTGTCCAGGGTGCCCCCAGCGTCCAGGGCGTCCCCAGCGTCCAGGGCGCCCCCAGGAGGCCTATATAAGGGGCTTCAACCCCTCTGTTTCATACACAATTGCCAAGTACCATTCTGATCATTCTGACCGACGACAACATGCTAGAAATGAGGCTCTACGACTGGGAGGCTCCAGGAGGAAGTGTGCGGCACTTCGGAGGTCCAGATCGGCCGAGCTTCAGACTTTGTCTTGTTGGTTTGCTTTTATTTAATTCCGTACTTACTTTACTATATTTGTTATTGTACCTCTGCACTGTAAGTCAGGTTTCTCCGCCTCCGAAAAGTCCAGGAAGGAGACCAATAGTGGATGGGTGTTCCCGTGCATAGGCCTTGGATGTACTTGTTAGTAATATGAGAGAAGTGTCCTAAGGCAATCGCCTTATGACTGTAATCATTTACTTTAATAAATGAATATTCACTATTTGAGTATACATGATCGTGTATTTGATTGAGATCTTAAACTCATTTACTGAATGTTCGCAATATAATTCACAGCATGAGAGAATTTGTGATGAATTCACAACTAGTGATTATCACTACATGTGCAATTGTGAAGTATTGAAATTGTCCCTAGTCGATGAATTGATAAATACGGACACTATCAATTCTGTGGAGACTAGCAAGGGTTATTCTCTAATCAGCTGATTCTCACTGGCAGGTGACATTGGGATGTCCGGAGATAAACATGAATGCTAGTTAAGGGAACTAGTTCATTGGAGTGACTAGCTGTAAAACTTCATATGGTAATCTACATATAGATATGTCAATGAAGTTCTTACTGCAGCTTAAGTGCGATGTTCCTTTGAGTTGCGGTGTTCAAGTCATCTTGGTCATGAAGACTTATACTTTGACATCTTAAGTAAGCATCTCCAAGGAGGTGTGGACCCAGGATGATTGGGTATAAGCCGAAGTGCTCGAAGATGTTTGAACAGCCTACAAAGGATTCACCACTCCTTGCGAGGAGATGTATACCCAAGGCCTATCGTTGGATTATTACTCGAAGCCTCTGGCCAGAGCATCACATGTTCCGAGTATGAATCTCTCAGAAAAATGAGAGTAATTAGAATCCGTTGGACGAGAAAGACATTACTTGGGCTAGGTGTGACGTAGTCAGCCTAGTGGGGACTGACACACATAGACCGTGTCCTGAACCAAGTGGGTATAAGATGGTGAAGGGAATGAGGCACGATTCATTAAAGCTGCTGAAGGGTTTCAGAATTATTTCTGAGGTCAACCATTGATCTTTCGATTAATTGGATATCATGATGTACTACTAGGTGCCACTCATGATCGTTATATGATTGGTTAATTATAGACGGCCAACATAAATCGAAAGCCTATTTAGTCACACGCACTACGAGTGATCCGAGAGATTTAAAACGAGTTGAAAATTGGATTTTCTGATCAAGAGAGATAAGTCGAATCTGAATTTTTCAGAGACGCATCGGAAGCATAAAATGGCTAAGTCTTTAGAAGACTTATTGGACGAATTAAATGAGTTTAATTTGTGAGGTCATGGCTTGGGTTTGGCCAGCCAAAGAGGGTCCCCACCCTCTTTGTTTGGTCGGCCACATTAAAAGGGGAGAACCAAATTGTTTGGTTTAAATTATAAAATAAACCTTGCGTGGTTTGTCTTATAAAATTATGGATAAAGAAATTTATATAAAGGGATTTATTTTTCATGGAAATTAAAATGAACCTTGGATTGGTTTATTTTATTTTATAAAATCAATAATGGATTGATTTACCATGATAACAAAATTTATATAAAGAAATTTCTTTCCATAATAAAAGGGGAGACATGGTTGTTTTTATTATAAATTAAGTTATAATAAAAACTTGGCATAATGGAATAATTCATAGAAAAATTTATAAGATAAATTTCTTATGAAAATTTATTCCGTTAAAAGGAGACTTGGCGATTAAGAGGCTACTATATAAAGGTACCATAGCAAGGCTTGGAAATTAATCTAAGAGATCAAGGATTCTTGCCTAGCCTCTCTCCCTCTCCTTCTCTCTCTCTCCCTCTTCTAGTGCCACCGGCCCTAGAGCCCTCCCCCTTTGCCGTGAGCTTCCACCACCAAGAAGAGGCCGAAGAAGAAGAAGAAGCGGGCGCGACTCCTTCCTTCCTCCCGGAATCTTGATTCCGTTCTTCGTTTGGTGGTTAGTCTTTCCATATCTCTCTTGGTATTCTTGTCGTGCCTTTGGAGAATCTAGTAGTTCTTGTCGGCATGAAACTCGTGGCTTTGCGAAGTCATCCCGAAGAAAACTCGGCGTGGACACGAATAGAGGCGGAGCTTCCAAGGGACGCTACGGTTGGATCTCGTCCCTTTCTACGAGTTACGCGAGCTATTAAGTAAATTAGTTTACTTTCTGCAAAATTTTAAATGTATGATCATGTCTCCACAACATAAGGTTGCATGCTAGATACATGGTTAAAATAATTTGAGAAATTATTTATGCTAAACCTTCCGCTGTACGTAATTAAATTTTAAAATTACGAACCCGTATCCATGTCAACATGCACCCGGTCCCAACAGTGGTATCAGAGTCGGTTAGTGTTCGACATAATCATATAATTGTTTTGCGGAAATCTTTGTCATGATCTCAATTTTGGAAAATTTTCCAATTATGGAAACTTTCCAATTATGATAAATTTTAGATTTAGGAATTTCAAAGTTTGGAAATCCTCATGAAATTTCGCAAACTTTTGAAATATCCTAGTTTCTGAAATTTTATGATAATTGTGAAAACTTCCCATTTTTAAAAACCTTCTAATTTTGGAAATTTCCTATTTTGGAAATTTTCTAATTTTAGAAATATGTAAGTTTTCTTTGTACCAGAAACTTACAATTATTCTAAAAACCTATTATGAAATCTCGCAATTTTGGGCACTTTCTTTCAAGAAAGTCTACATAAATTTATGGATCATTAATTGACAATTAAATTCGAATTGGTTTTAAATTATTAACAAAATTCTTTATTTTGGATTGAGCCTCGGGGAGCCGTCCAAATTAAAGTTAGTTGTTGTAATTTAATTTCCCATTTTGAATAAAATTGTCATGTTTAATTTGGTTACGCCTCGGGGAGAGAGCCAAATTAGATTTACAACAAATTCCTTTTTTTTGGGTATCTGAGCCTCGGGGAACCACCCAAAGAAAATAATTTGTTGTAATTAATAAATCCATAAATAAAATATGTAATCAAATCTTGGAAATTTTGAGGTGATTCTCAAACGATAATTTCCTTATTTGATTTAAGAGGTGATGCTCTTACTTATTGTTGTCTCCAAAATTAATTAGGAAAATTATTTCCTATAGAGTTTTCTTAAATAAGATTTTCATGAAAATAATATGTGGTTGAATTAAGGGAATCTGTCTCTTAATTTAATAAGATTTGATTTAGAGAAATCAAAGTCTTAAACATATTATTTCCGAAATTGATTATGACAATTTAGGAAATTGTTTCCCAAAATAATTCCTTGAATAAAGTATGAAATTAGAATTAGGAAATCTGGTTCCTAATTCAATTAATGAGACTTGATAAATTAAGTCACATATATACTTTATTAAGGAAATCGTTAGTACATGATATAATTATATGTCATAAATATGCTTAGAAAGAAAAGGATGAGACCCAAAACCCCTTACAAAATATTAAGGCCAACACCTTCCATTAATATGGTTAGAACCGGAGTTTTGTTTCTCGTTTGGGTTGATGGACACATCCATGCCCGGCTTGAACCTCAACATGTTCAAACCATGGAATTAGTTTATGATTTATATAGTTGGAGTCAGAGGTCAATCCTTAGTTTTGATTGTTGGACACATCCAAGCCTGACTAAACGGTTGAATGAGCTCCAACCATATTAAAACTATTTCTTGATTAATGGGTCAGCCTTAAGCTTGGAGCATCGATTTGTTGTGCCACAGCCAAGGTCGATGTAAAGAGAGGTGCAGTTGGGTGCTATGTATATTATTGCATACTTGTTAATGAGTTAACAACCCAATGATTTATGCAAACATTCAATTAGTTGATAGCATAATGTGATAGTTACATATATGTAATATGTAATCGGTATAATTACCTACCTTCATAGGTAAGAATAACTTGATGGCCACAGCCATGGTTGTTCTTATCTGTGATTGGATATCAACCTATTTGGAGATGTTCCTACGATCTCCCGAATTGATAAAAAGGGTTATTCGATTCAAAAAATAAATAGGATTTAATGAATGTATATTGATGCATTTTTATCATTCTTATCACATAAACTCAATTTGTATTTCTAGGATAATCACCTGATCATGTCTTCTCTAAATTTGCACTCCATTTTCGACACCAATAAGTTAAATAAGGACAAAAGGATTGAAAAGACACCAAAAGGCACTTGCCGTCACTGCGGCAAAGAGGGCCTCTGGCGAAGAAACTGCAAGGTTTATCTTGAGTCCTTGAAGAAGAAGGCATCCGATGCCCCATCTTCTTCAGGTATCTTCATTATTGAATGTCACTCTATTTCCTCGTACACCTGGGTACTGGATATTGGGTGTAGCTCACATATATGTAATGACATAAAGGGGCTAAGGAATAGAAGAAGACTCGTCAAGGGAGAAGCGAATTTGTGAGTTGGAAATGGAGCAATGATTGCTGTTGTTTCCATCGGAACATATTTACTAAAGCTCACTGCTAGACTTGTCTTAGAATTGGATAATTGTTATTTTGTTCCTTCGTTAATAAAGAACATTGTATCCATTTCATGCTTGAATGAAAAGGGTTATCATTTAACTTTTAGTAACAATTGTTGTTACATAATTTTAAATGGTGTTCTTTATGAGACTGGAACTTTATGCAATGGTATCTACACGCTAGATTTATCCAGTGACGTTTTCAATATCGAAGTTAGCAACAAACGTGCTTGAATAGATAATCAAATAGACTCCTATACGTGGCATTGTCATCTTGGCCATATAAGTACGAAACGCATGACCAAATTTCACCTATGTGGAATTCTGGAATCATTTGAACCCGGTTCATTTGATACATGTGAATCATGCTTAAAAGGCAAGATGACCAAATTACCCTTTTTCAAAAAAGGTAAACCAGTGGGAGAATTGCTTGGACTAATACATACTGATGTATGTGGACTAATGTCAACTCTTACACAAGGAGGCTATAGCTACTTCATTACCTTTATCGATGATCACTCACGATTCGGGTATATGTTCCTAATGAAACACAAATCTGAAGCTTTTGAGAAATTCAAAGAATTCAAAAGTGAAGTAGAGAAACAGCTTGGCAAAAGTATTAAGATACTTCGATCCGATTGGGGTGGTGAATACTTGAGTCAAGAGTTTCAAGATTATCTTAGGGACAATGGGATATTGTCTCAATGGACTCCGCCATATATACCACAACATAATGGTGTATCTGAGAGGCGTAACCGAACCTTGATGGACATGGTAAGATCCATGATGAATCATGGAACTCTTCCAAAATCCTTTTGGGGCTATGCACTAAAGACAGCTGCTTACTTGCTAAACAGAGTCCCGACCAAGGTAGTCTCTACTACTCCATATGAGGCGTAGAATAGTAAGAAACCTCACTTAACTCACCTTAAGATATGGGGTTTGTTAGTGCAGGAAGCACCAGATCGAACCTTGTTTTGATATTGGCAAAGGATTCAAAGTTAAGGGTTGTTTGTTATCTAACAATGCTACTTGAATGTACAGGAAAAGCCCTAGCGAAGGACTGCTAGGCCCTGGCGAAGGGCTGCCAGAAGAAAAGTCCTAGCGAAGGACAGCTAGGCCCTGGCGAAGGACTGCCAGAATGGAAAAGCCCTAGCGAAGGATTTCTAGGTCCTGGCGAAGGACTGCCAGAAGAAAAGCCCTAGCGAAGGAATGCTAGGCACTGGCGAAGGACTGCCAGACAGCAGAAGCCCTAGCAAAGGACTGCTAGGCACTGGCGAAAGACTGCCAGAAGAAAAGACCTAGAGAAGGACTGCTAGGCTGGCGAAGGACTGCCAGAAGAAAAGACCTAGCGAAGGGCAGCTAGGCACCAAGCGAAGGGCAGCTTGGTAACTCAAGACCTGGCGAAGGACTGCCAGGCAAAAGTCCAACTGGAGGATCCGGTTGGCACCAGGTAAACTCTCCCGAGAGGAGTAGGTGAGGACGCGTTCCCCTTGAGGGAACATTAGGCGTCGGTTCGACCTAGGGCTCCATTTTGGAGACCAAAGTCAGAACCAAGACAGCTAAGGCTGTATGAAATAATAATATAATTGTTATTTGGACTAACCCTGGATGCAGGATCGAAAGACTGAGTATCTGCAGCTCCGAGAGCCTCAAAGGAGTGAGGCAGAAACTGAGCAGGGCGCCCCAAACGACCAGGGCGCCCCCAAGGTCAACCCAAGTCTGTAACAACCTCGACGCGCTTCACCCCGCTTGTCGCGGGCGCCCCGCGTGTCGCGGGCGCCCCCACTGCCAGCTGCCGAAGCGCATCACTGCGAAGCCGAAGAGATGAGGCTTTGACCGGTCAATCCGGGCGCCCCGAGTCCTCCGGGCGCCCCGAGTCCTCCGGGCGCCCCGGTCAAACCGGATCCCGAGGATAATGGGATCAGACGGCGACCGAGCTACAACCGGATCTGCTGCCACGTGGGGGGCGCCCCCATCGACCAGGGCGCCCCTAGGCCCTATATAAAGGGCCCTCGACCTCCTTCTTCAGAGCATCAATTACTGTGACGCTTCCACGCCCTTCTGCTTCCACGACACGCTCCAGAACTCTTCCAACTCGAGCTGACGACGTCTTGCTGCTCCAACACTTCGATCTACATCGGACGTCGATAACGAAGAGCTTAATTAAGTTTACTAGGCTGATTCTGTAATACTTTTTATTGTAAACTTTCTCGAACGTATAGAATTGCCCGCAGAAAACGGTCAACGACCGTGGGCCTTAGAGTAGGAGTCGACACAGGCTCCGAACCAAGTAAAACGACCTTGTTAGCATTGTTTTTGTGTCTTATTTCCGCTGCGCACTTACTCTTTTTAAATCCGAACGATTTGCGACATTCACCCCCCCCCCTCTCTCGCATTTCTCGATCCAACAAGTGGTATCAGAGCGGGGTTATTCAAAGTTGGTGCAACCACCACTTTGAAATTTTTTTCGGATTTTTTTTGCTTTATTTTTCAAATAAATAATATCCGAACTATTTCGCCTTTTTCAATTCTGAATTCTCATTTTCTCACCATAAGTCAAAATTGATAAAAGAATCAATTTGTGAAAACTTGTCGTAAAATTTTTTTATTATTATTTTAATATGTTTCCTCGAAATTCGTGCTATCTTAATTCGAGAAATTTTTTTTCTTACTCTTTCTTCATTAATCAAAATTGTTAAGGTCAGCATTTTCAAAAAAAATTTATTATTATTTTACCTCGGAATTCGTGCAAACACCTTTTGAGCTTGTTTTTCTCTCTCTCCCGCACTACTAATCCAAGACCAAGTCTTGGTACATCTCTATTTTTTTTCCTTGTGTGCAAGATTTATCCTTAATGGCCAATCAAGAATGGAACAGTGTTCGTCCGCCTCTATTCTCTGGCGAGAACTTCAGAACCTGGAAAAGTCTAATGGAATGCCACCTGAAGGACAATCTAGATCTCTGGTTGATATTTCAAACAGGGTTCCACCTCCCTACAGAAGATGGACTATCAATTGCATGGGACAAACTGGATGAACCAACCCTCAACCAAATTGAGACTGATGCAAGAGCAACTGCAATTCTTCAATGCG
>JAGFNQ010007676.1:0-87261 GCA_024364735.1 Boesenbergia rotunda | reverse complement strand
GCTTGACAAGGGTGTCATCCGCCCCAGTCATTCACCTTGGGGAGCTCCTGTACTGTTTTGTCAAGAAGAAAGATGGACCTATGCGAATGTGCATAGATTATCGAGCTTTGAATAAGGTAACCATCAATAACAGATATCCTTTGCCAAGGATAGATGATTTATTTGATCAGCTGAAGGGAGCCACAGTGTTCTCCAAGATAGATCTGCGATCAGGTTACCATCAGCTCAGAGTGAAGGAGAGTGATGTGCCAAGGACTGCCTTCAGAACAAGATACGGCCACTACGAATTTGTAGTAATGCCTTTTGGAGTAACCAATGCCCCAGCAGTCTTCATGGAGCTGATGAACCACATCTTTAGGGAGTATATCGATAAATTCGTCATTGTGTTTATTGATGATATCCTCATATATTCACAGACTCCAGAGGACCATGCTACACACTTGAGGATAGTGCTGCAGATCCTTCAGCAGGAGAAGCTCTATGTAAAATTCTCAAAGTGTGAGTTTTGGCTAGATCAGGTGACCTTCCTAGGTCACATTGTATCCAAAGAAGGCATTCAAGTTGATCCAGCCAAGATAGAAACAGTCAGCAACTGGTGTAGACCCAAGAGTGCCAGTGAGATCAGAAGCTTCTTAGGCCTGGCTGGATATTACAGAAAATTTGTGGAGGACTTTTCCAAGATAGCCTCTCCACTCACAGCTTTGACCAGAAAGAACAAGAAGTTTGAATGGTCAGATAAATGCGAGCACAGTTTTCTAGAGCTGAAGAAGAGACTGACCAGTGCTCCCATCCTGACTGTTCCAGAGAGTGACAAGGCCTTTGACATCTACAGTGATGCATCCAAGATGGGCCTTGGAGCTGTCCTCATGCAAGACGGTAAAGTAATAGCATATGCCTCCAGACAGCTCAAGGACTATGAGAAGAATTACCCTACGCATGACCTTGAGCTAGCAGCTGTGGTTTTTGCACTGAAGCTTTGGAGACATTACCTGTATGGAGTGCAGTGCAGAATCTTCACAGACCATCAGAGTTTGAAGTACTTCTTCACTCAGAAAGATCTGAATATGAGGCAGCGCAGGTGGCTAGAGTTGGTCAAAGATTATGACTGTGAAATCCTCTACCACCCAGGTAAAGCTAATAAAGTGGCAGATGCACTGAGCAGAAAATTCTGTGCAGCACTGATGTCCTTATCATCACTGTCTCTACCACTTCAGAAAGAAATAAAGAATTTTGGAGTCGAGGTAATAATTGGGCAATTTTCTGCACTGACCCTAGAGTCAACCCTGCTTAAGGATATACAAGAAAAGCAAAGTCAAGACCCAGAAATCCAGAAGATCAAGCAGGGGATCCAAGAGGCAGAACATTCAGAGTTTCGAGTATCAGACAGTGGCATCCTCTATTTTGGAGACCGCCTTTGCGTCCCCGATGATGAGGAATTAAGAAAGAATATTCTAGAAGAGGCCCACAATACCCCGTACTCTATGCATCCTGGTTCTACCAAGATGTACCAAGATTTAAAGCAAAGGTTCTGGTGGTCTGGACTCAAGCGAGACGTGGCCAGATATATCAGTACCTGCTTGACCTGCCAGAGGGTCAAAGCAGAACACCAGAGACCAGGAGGAGTTCTACAGCCACTTCCCATTCCAGAGTGGAAGTGGGAAGAAATATCCATGGACTTTATCACAGGTCTTCCAAGAACCACCCATGGACATGATGCAATTTGGGTGATAGTGGACAGATTGACCAAGTCTGCCCACTTCCTAGCCATCAAGTTATCGCATTCGGTAGAGCAATTAGCACAGCTGTATGTGAAAGAAGTAATCAGGCTTCACGGAGTCCCGAAGTCGATCGTTTCTGACAGAGATGGGCGATTCACCTCCCATTTTTGGAAGTGTGTTCAGGGCGCCTTAGGCACCAGACTTCAGTTCAGCACAGCTTTCCATCCCCAGACAGATGGACAGACAGAGAGAGTAAATCAGATTTTAGAAGACATGCTCAGGGCTTGTGCATTGGACTTTAAGGGTAGTTGGTGTAAATTTCTATGCTTAGCTGAGTTTGCCTACAACAATAGCTATCAGGCCACCATCAGGATGGCACCTTATGAGGCATTATATGGCAGGAAATGTAGATCACCCATATGTTGGCAAGAAGCTGGTGAGAAGAAAGAAATGGAGTCAGGACTAGACAGCCAGACTGAGCTTATAGACGAGACCACTCAGGCTATTCAGACGATCCGCCAGAGGATTGAGACTGCCCAGAGTCGACAGAAAAGTTATGCTGACACACGCCGTAGGCCACTTGAATTCGAAGTTGGAGATTCAGTATTTCTCAAGGTCGCTCCTATGAAGGGAGTGATGAGATTTGGTAAAAAGGGTAAGCTAAGTCCTCGTTACATAGGACCCTACAAGATTATAAAGAGAGTTGGGAAGGTAGCCTATGAGCTGGACTTACCAGAGGAGATGTCAGCTATCCATAGTACATTTCATGTCTCTATGCTAAAGAAGTGTATTCACGACCCCAGTCAAGTGATTCAGCCTCAGTCAGTACAGATCCAAGAAGATCTTAGTTATGAGAGCAGACCGACACAGATAGTGGACAAAGCAGTTAAAAGATTAAGAAACAAAGAAGTGCCACTAGTGAAGGTCATCTGGCAGAATCAAAAGCATGAAGAGGCTACTTGGGAACGTGAGGACAGCATGAGAGAACGATATCCAGAGTTATTCTAAGTTCGAGGACGAACTTTTTATAAGGTATGGGGGATTGTAACGCCCCAAAATTTCCATTTTTAGTTCTTAAAGTCCTTAGAATTATTTAGAAATGGTTTAGAAATATTCTAGATATTTTTAGGAATTTTTAGAGTATTTTTATGGAATTTTCCGAGTCCGTTTGGTATTTTTGGAAAAAGAAAAAGAAAAGGAAAAAGGGAAAAATTGCCAAAAATGGAAAAACAGATTTAGTGCAGCCGGTGGATTGAACCCGCGACCTCCACCGAACAGCACAAGCGCCCAACCGGCTGGGCTAGGGGTATCAGCACAACAGAAGATGGTAAGACCTATAATTAAGCTGCGGTTAAGTAAATCCGATCCCAAGTGTATAAATAGAAAACTTAAAGAGAGAAGTTGGGATTTCTCTCAAACCCTTCGGCCAACACCCCTTGCGCCGACCCCTCTCCCTCTCCTCTCTTGTGCGCACGCAAACCAAGGTCAAGAGGGCCGGCCGAGACCCTTCTCCAAGAAATAATCCTATATTCGGGATCCCCGCGACGAGAGGAACGCGTAGACGTGAAGAATTCTTCGAGATCTTAAGTTTCTCCCGAGCTCTAGACCTCAATCTTGGTTGTAAGTCCAAGATATCAATGTAAGTACTGCTCACCTGCAGTAAGAGGCGGTTTTTCCGCGAGAATTTCCTTTAAAAGTTCTTAAAAGAGATATTTCTTTTAGTTTTTAGTTTTTGCATGTGATCTTAGTTCATTATATGCTTATATATTTTATTGAGTGTCCTATATGAGATTAGGGACCAAGAAAAGCTATGAGAAAAGAAAAGAGAAGATAAAGATAAGAAAAGAAAAGGCCAAGGCCTTAAGAAATCCCCAAAAGTCAAGACTTAGGGATTTTAGCACGCAAGGTGCTCCAGAAAATGCCAAGGCATTTACAGATAAGAAAGAAAAGAAAGAAAAGCTATTTTATTTTATAAGGCCAGTACCCGGCGTCCAAGGGCGTCGTTAAAGAAATCCAGGTGTCCAATTCCAAGGTCTTGGCCCTGGTAGACCAAGGTCTGCTCTATTAGGATTGGTGGCTCGCTACCCCAACCTTTTAGGGAACGCGCATGAGATGGTACTTACGTCTTCAGTGGATCCAAGTGATTATTATTTTCAAGTATATGCTTTAGCAAAGTTTTCGAAAGTTTAAAGAGTTTTCAAAAGTTAAAGAATAGCTAAAGTTTCCAGCTGAGCCAAGAAAAGTAGAATGAGATTTATTATTGCTTGAGTATGCATGTTTTGAGTTATACATGTTCTTAGTTTTCTTCCAAGCATATTGGTATCTCATATGATGTTCAGTTTGATCTAGAAGCATGTTTGCATATTTCGAGTTTTTGTGAGCTAGATAGTACTTACTAAGCTTTTGCTTATAGATGCATTTTCTCTTATTGCAGATAAAGGTAAAGGCAAGCAATTCTGAAGGAGGACGACGAGGCGGTGCTGAGTAGAGTGTGTGTGGTGGCTGATTATGGAGAGATCTTCGAGACAAGACAATTTAACTATTCAAACTACAATGCTATAGTTTATTCAGATTTTAAGTTCTTGTTTTATGGAGATTATAGAGTATTTGAGTTTTGGATAGTTTTATATGCTAAATTTCTTAGAGTAAAGATTCCATGTCATTTCATTTAGCATATATAACCCCATGATTGCATTAGATGAGTAAAAGTGTGAGTAGTTAGAAATATTGATACTTTGTTAGAGAAAAAGGTGTTTGTGCCAAGATAGCATCAATTTTCCTTTTGAATCAAGTTTTATTACTTAAGCATATTTAGAAAAGTTGCTTTCTCATTCCATAATGCCTTAGTGATGTTATAGAACTTTGTATGATGAGTTTAAATGGTTAGAAGTTAAGATTGATACAACTTTATTGTTAAATTTAGATAAACTTGTTTGGTTTGTTTTCTTCCATAAAAGTCCTAAATTCAAGTTTATGGATTCGTTTGATTGGCTTAATTGTTTAGGAAACTGATATAGAGTATAGAAATGATGTTGTAGTTTGATATGGCTCGAAATTGAAGGAATGGTGGACTTGGGAAGCAAGGGGCCGAAACCTGTAAAAACAGGTTACAGCCGTATCAGTCGACTGATGACGTCATCAGTCGACTGGTACGGGCTGTTTTGGTTGGTAAGGCTGTTTTCAATAAGATTCAACTACGAGATTGAGAAGGAAGTATGACATGGTATTATTATACATGATTGCTTAAGTTAGAATATAATTGTTAGCAGAATTTAAAAGAAAAAAAAAGATTTCCGCAATTTTCTTTAGTCATGTATAAGAGTCAAGAAGTAGAGTAAAGTAACGATCCGTCTAAGGTAGAGAGAAGTCGGGTCGCTACAGTTTTGGTATTAATTAATTGCTCCTTAAGGTCTTGATTTTCGTTAAAGAGCTGGTCATTCCTAGATTCAGATGCAAACAAATTTTTATTTATAACAGAGATAATCTTAAAAAACTTTTTATTAATTGAATCTAAGTATACCTTAGTCGAGTCATCTGAAAAGAGTCCGATCTCTTGGTTCGACTCGTATTCGGAATCTTCGTCGCTTTCCTAGTCCGATCCATGTCCGGTTGCCATTAGCGCGAGGTAACTTGAATTTTTTGGTGGTTCATTGTCGGAGTCGTCCGAGCTCTCATCCCAGGTGGCTTGTAAAGCCTTCTTCTTGTTGTTCTTCTTGGGTTGGTCCTCCTTTTTATAGGGACATTCATGTTTGAAGTGCCCCTTTCTGTTGCAACTGAAGCAGGTGATTTTGCTTTTACCTTCATTGCTGATGGGCTTCATTATCTTTTGGAGGTCCCTTTTTGAAAACTTGTTCTTCTTTTTGGCAAAGACTTTTCTTACCAAGTTTACCATATGCTCCTTGTCGTCTGAGTCTAACTCTGGTTCTTCTTCGGATTCTTCTTGAATATTCTTCTTCGACTTGACCTTTCTTGAAGAATCTGCAAACAAAGCAAACCCTTTCTAGGCCTTGGTGTTAGTTTGTTCATGCAACTCTAATTTACAAAACAGTTCATCTAAATTTATTTTGGAAAGATTCCTAGAGATTTTATAAGCATCGACAATGGATGCCCATAATGAATTTCTAGGAAAGGCATTTAGTACATACCTTATAATGTCTCTGTTTTCTTGTTTGTGCCCAATCAGGTGGAGTCCATTTAGTATGTCCTTGATCTGAGCGTGAAGTTGACTTGCAGATTCTCCTTCCTGCATTTTCATATTAAACAATTTATTTAAAAGCAAATCCCTTTTTGTTACCTTTGCATCAGTAGTGCATTCATGCAATTCAATTAGTTTATCCCAAAGTTCTTTTGCTGATTCGGTTGGTCCGATTTTGTTCAGCTCTTCTTTGGTTAGTCCGCACTGGAGGGTGTTCTGCGCTTTGAACTCGATCTGAGCTTTTTTCTTCATTTCCAGGTTCCATCTATCGGGCTTCAGTGGCACCTTGTTTCCCTCGTCCATTGGTGGTTCGTAGCCAGTTTGCACCGCGAACCATTGATCCATATCGGTTTTGAGATACACTTCCATTCTCCGCTTCCAGTAGGGGAAATCTTCCCCGTTGAAGAGCGGAGGACGAGCAGTGCTGTAACCTTCACTCTGGGCCATCTGTGACTTACAAAAAAAACAACAAAACTCGTTCCAAGACTAAGTCTTGGATTAGTGGTGTGGTAAAAAAAAAAGAATAAGTGAAGAGCGGCTCGAAATGGTGTTGCACCAAATTCGAGTAAAACTGAATGAACAAAAGAAAAAGATTCAAATTTAAGCAACAATACTTAATTTAGATTGTGCAACGAAAAACACAAAATGTGAAAAACTGAATCTCCCCCGGCTCTTACGGTGATTGCACCGATTCAGAGCGTACCAAGGCTCTAATACCACTTGTAGGACCGATGCACGTGAGAGGGGGGTGAATCACGTGACTTTTAAAATCTTCGTTATAGAATCAGAGTCGATAGAAAATTGTACGATGCTTTGAAAAACGTGCACAGCGGAAAAATTAAAACGAAAAGCGAAAGTGAAAAATAATAAAAAATTACACGAGGAGTTTTACTTCGTTCGGAGCCTTCGGTGACTCCTACTCGAAGACCCAGGCTCCTTGAGCCTTTCCTGTGGGCAATCGACTAAAAACCTCTACCGGCAAACTCCCGGTAGAGTGATTAGAATACAAGATTAGGTGGAAGTATAACAACCCTACACTTCCCCTTTTAATAATTTAAGTGCAGACAGAACAAAAATTATGTTACCCAACACTTAGATTTATCTGAAGTAGCTTGAGTGTTGGGAGCGATCTTCCGGCAGCGGTCGGACAGCGTCGAGTCAAAGCACAAACCGCAGCAGAGGAGCGTGGAAGCAAGAGAGTGCCAAAGCTTGAACCAGAAAAATTTTTCTATCTCCTAGAGGGCTTGCTTGCTTCCTTTTATAGTGCCTCAATGCATGATCTTCTCAGCTCAAATTTTATCCATCAGCAAGAAGGAATAATTCAAATAAGATAACGTTTCTATCTTTGCTTCACTTAAATAATTTAAATAAAATTTAATCTGAAAAGTTAACCAAGAGGTTTTATCCTCTTACCTCACCAAGGCTTTTTGTTTTTCGAAAAAATAATTCAACATACAATTTAAAAAGAGATTTTATCCTTCTAGCTAGGCTTCATGTGAGAATTTTAATCATTAATAGGAATAATTAGAAAATAATAATAAGATTTTATCATTAGTAAGAATAATTTTATTCTCCAAAAAAAATAAGAAATACGAATACTTTAAATGAAAATTTATCCTCCACCGAGGCTTTAGATGAGGAATAAATTTATAAAATTAACCTACAAAATCTAATTAGTTCACATATCAAATAAATCCTGTAAAATAGAGTTAACGAATTTACAGTTAATTAGACCCCGTCCAAACCTAGATAAGGATCTAACCAGGACTCAACCGAGGTCACCAAAATGGGCCTAAGTTGGACCGCGCCTATAGTCCTAAAATAGGACCCGTCCTCACTGGTTTGCTCCTCCAGTGACTTATCTTACTTACCTCGTGCAGCTCTACTCAACTTCTTAACCCACCAGGTCTTCCTGCCAAGGCTCAACCACCCTGGTCTTTTTGCCAAATTTCAACCAACTTGGGCTTCATCCAATTGTCAGGCCCCACGAACCCAACTGGACTTCCTGCCAGGACTCAACCACCTTGGATTCAGCCTAGTGTCAGGTCCTAAGACTTTCAACCCTGCACACTTAGTAAAGAGGTCAAAACCAAAATCATGCCTAACTTTAACCTATTTGTCATTCATCAAAACCCAAGTTTAACTATTAGTGCAAATTGCACCAACAGTTAGATAAACATAACATCTTAACTTTTGAACCCTTTGCCATTATCAAAACACAGGTTCGACTTGGGTGTTGTCTGCACTAACAATCTCCCCCTTTTTGATTTATGGCAACCCGATTCAAAAAGTTAAGTTAATCAAGTCTGGTGATATAACAGTTTAGTTTCCTCCCCCTGGAAGGAATCTCCCCCTAGGTTTTACAAAGGTTCGTGGGGTTTTGAAAAACTTTCTATGTCTAAAGATGGAATTAATTTTTCAATACTTAGAACATTTTTCAAAAGAAATTTTTAGAAAAATATTTTCCAAAAAGAATTTGGTTGGGCACTTTGGAAAATTTAAACTTAGAAAAAAAATTTCAAAAAATTTCTAAAATATCTTCTGAATTTTTTAGAAATTTTTTTTTTCAATCTCTTTAGTACTTTAGAAGCTTTATCCTTAGAACCTTTTCTATTAGTGAAGTTTAGAAATAAGTACTTAGAGATATTTTGAACATAGCTTAAGTTTAAGTACTTAGAAACTACTTTTGAAAACCGCTTGGGTCAAGTACTTAGTACCAATTTTTGAAATTAACTTACGTTTAGACATAAAAAAATAGTTTTGAAAAACTTAGATTAAGTACTTTGAAACAGTTTTGAAAAACTTAGATTAAGTACTTTGAAATAGTTTTGAAAAACTTAGATTAAGTACTTTGAAACAGTTTTGAAAAACTTAGATTAAGTACTTTTTGAAAAACTTTGAAACAACTTTGAAACAAAATAGATTTAAGTACTTTGAAAAGCTAGGTTTAAAAAAACTTAGATTAAGTACTTTTTGAAGAAAGGATAAAGTTTTAAAAATTTTGAATTTTGAAAAAAAATTTTAAAGTTCTCTCCTTTCCTATCTCTCCCCCTTTGACTTATATCAAAAATAAAGCAATATAGCAAAAAATAAATTGCATAAGGATATGACAAAAGAATAATGTGTTGTACTGAACCAATTCAAGATATACACTAAACCAAACCAATTTTAATTATCTCTTTAGGGTCCTGTCTAACCCAATTAGCTACTTACTAACTGTTATAAATAGTAGTTTTCGATAGGGTTAGTCAAGTTAAGTGTTCTGTTCAAGTTTAGATTTTCTAAACTTGATACTTAACCTGATTACTGTTCAATTTGTATTTAGTGCCACAATTACTGCAGATGCACTGACTTAAAACATCTTGAATTAAGGCAAAGACCTAAGCATCTCAACCCATTCTAAGTTATCAATCAAAAGTACCCTAAGGTGCTTGTGAGATGCTGGCTTCTAGATCTATAGGTGCATGCAGTTCTAGGGTTAGGGCCTAGGCTAAGTCCATTTGCGAAAAAGACCCTAGTTTTGAAGGGGAGAGTTTTTCAAATAAAACTAATTCGAAAATTAAGTAAAAGATTTTGAAAATTAAGTAAGGCAGTTTTAAAATTATTTTAGAAATTGGTTTTAAAAGCAAGAAAAGCAGTAGAGTAAACCTATTCTACCAAGCATAATCCTAACAAAGATCAGATAGTCAACAGAAGCAAGTAGTCAACTCCATAAGTCAGCTGGTAAAACAGAGAACCAGCATAGTCGTACAAGTCAAATATAAGTCAACCCTACTCAGTAGGGGTAGTCAAATAGTCAATCATACAATGCCAAACTAATCTAGGAGGAGGGACCAGGATGATCAGATGAGCTGGGCTGCCAAGATTGAAATAGCGCCATCATCTCATGATACCGTGCATCGTTGGTTTCCCTATCGGCTCTAAGGGCATTCATATAGTGAGTGTAATAGCCTTGATTTGCCTCCATTTCTTCAACATGATTTGCCTCCACTTCCTCCCGGAGGCTCTGGACCTGTGTCTCGAGCTGTGTCACTCTCTCGTAGAGTGTTAGTGGTGGGGGCTCGTCTATGTTCTCTCGAACCTCGGCTGTCAGATCTGCAACATCGACCTCAACGTCCTCATCGAAGTCGATCTGGGGTCCGACTCTCTGACGCCTCCACGATAAAACCCCGGTACCCGAGACCTCTATACCAGCTAGGGAAAAGTTCCTAAAACCTATCTCAACGAAGTCAGTCATCGTGGCTATCTCTCCCTCGGTGATGTTACGGCCGTGATAATGTAGAATGGAAGTGATGATGTGGCAATAGGGAGTGCGTACCCGCCCCTGCGTGGTAACACTGGACGCATGTAGGATCATGTGGAACATGTGGAGTCCAATGTCGATATCAAGATGATGAATCAATGCGTATAGGAGGAAAGTGTGGAATGGTCGCATGGTAGCGACGTCTCTAGTAGATAAGGGCAGAATGCAACGGACTATAACTCTATAAAGAGCATAGTCCTGGACCTGAAGGTCAACAGACTGAAATCGTCTGGCCAAGGGGTTCCTAGCATCCCTATAGAAGTAGGAGTGTAGAGTATCTAGGTCAATATGAGAGTAGGGAGCATCGAATGGAAGATAACATCAAAAGGTGGACTGAGAGAGTCATAGTCCAAGAAATCGATTGAGCAGTGAAGGTGTGATTGTCAAGGGTATCCCTTGAACGGTGGTGACGAACATAAGATCATCCTGTCTAACTATGTTGTTATAGAATTATGCACATAGGGATGTGTTAATTGAATGAGTGCAGAAAACAAGATTGTCTAATTGGTAAAAGTTGATAACATTCATGGCCAATGGACAAGATTGAGTGAAGAATTGCCTATCTAGGTAACTTGTTTTTATAGGTTTATATGTTGTTCGAGCAAATCTATTGCAAAGCTCTAAGGTTGGGAACCTGGGATCGGGACTAGGTTCGGTACTGGGGTTTGATTGGTTTGCTCGGCGTTTTCTAAGATAAGAAGCATGCATTTAATAAAAAGGAATTCAAGTAAAATGATTTTAAATGCAAAAAAAACAATTATACTGAGTAGCCGTTCGGGGAGGCATGGTCGAGGTTGAGGGAGCAAGAAAGTCACTTGGCTACCTTGGAAGGAAAAGAGTTAGAGAGGAGAAAGGTTTTGGGTGTGGCAAGATGAGGAGATTCGGATTCCTTATATAGATGTTTTGGCTAGGGCGCCCGGGAGCTTTCGGGCGCCCGGGACAGTGTCTACTGCCTTTGGCAGTGACCTAATGCTGGTCGGGGCGCCCGTGATGGCCCGGGCGCCCCGGTCAGACTGGGATGGCAGTTTTGCTGCCTTTGACCGGTCTTGGGGGCGCCCGAAAGGGCCGGGGCGCCCTGGTTAGGGTGTCATGGCAGATTTTCTGCCTTGAGTGAAGTGAAAGTGATGGGGGCGCCCGAGGAATCACGGGCACCCGTGTTAGGTGGGAATTGATGTTTTATTGACTAGTTTGACCATAGTTTGACTATGATTTGACTGCTTTGACCATGGTTTGACTGCTTTGACCATGGTTTGACTACTTTGACTATGGTTTGACTACTTTGACCATGGTTTGACTAGTATTAGGTTAACTCCGTTCTAAACTACAGGATTCAATGTTTGTATTTACACAATAATACAGGTATTAGATAAATTTCTATTAAGTTTAATTTTACCGTCTCACCCATTCTAGAGTTGTCAAACACATTTGCCTTATGAGTTTTTGTGAGACAGGTTTTAATAGATAGAATTAATTTTAAAAAAATGATTTATTTTGAAAAACTTAAATTAATTTTGAAACGGTTGATTTTGAGTTTGTTTTAAAAACATGTTTTGAATCTACAATTAACTGAAAATTTGTGTTAGATTTGAATTTGACAAAGAATAATTTGAATTTGAATTTCAAAAATTGGCATCTAGGTCTTGGCGAGGCACTAGGCCTTCTTTGGCCGTAGCCTTATTGGATCATCAACCCTTTCCTTGACAAAGCCTTTTAAAGAAATTTCATTTTCAAAATTATTTTTTGAAAAATTCTGGTCTAACTAGTTTGGGTCTTGGATCGGTAGCTTCAGCTAGTTTCACCAATCTAAAGAGACCAAGTAGAGTATACTTGACCTTATTAGAAGAGGCTTCCCTAACGTACTATTATCTCACCGCCACCCAATACTATATTGTTCAAATTTCAGTTACGTTGGTTCAATCCTTAAACTAACCAGTCCTAATTCTAAGCATGGTAAATTACAGAAATTAAATAAACAAACAATCATGCAATTTGAAAACAGGAATTGAAATTTATCTAACTATAAATATTGTCTTTAATTTGGCTCCCCCTGGACTAAAGCCACGATAATGGTTTCGCAAGATGTTAATCTTGTCCTTGGGGATCCAATACTGATTTGATCCAGTTTGTTTGTTCAGGTACAGTTTGGGTACCCATGCCTGAACTTTAGGTCTGGACTGGTTCAGTACAACATAGTATGTTCTTTGTCTAGACTTGGTTCTATAGCCTAATCCGGATCGATTTAGAACCGACTTCTGTTTTCCAAGAATTATGTCAAGACCCTTGGAACCAGAAGTGAACCGTTCTAAGGCTGCTCTTAGGTCCTTGACTTGAGTTTTCAAGGAGGAGTTCTCGTTCTCAAGTTTTTCAACTTGAGTAGAGGTTCCTTCTTGAACCTTCTCAGTTAAGGATCCAGAGTCAGCTCCCTCTTTCAGGAGTTTTACTTCCTGTCAGAGAGATTCGACTCGGAGTTTAGGTTTCGCCAAGTCCCAGAAAGATACGCAATTAATTCATTTAACTGATTTCTAGTAAAACCACTTACAGTTATTTCTCCATCCTTCGAAAATGTAAGTTTATCGTCGTCCGGCTCCGATTCTGACTCGGTCTCGATTTCTTCTGAGGCGGTTAGTGCGAGCAGGTTCGACTGTGGGACCTCTTCGAAGGAGGAGGAGGAGGACTCGTCCCACGTTGCCTGAAGAGCCTTCTTCTTTCTCGTCTTCTTTGTTTCCTTCAGATTGGGGCATTCAGTCTTGTAGTGACCTTTCTTCTTGCACTTATAACAGGTCACGTTTGGTTTGTTCTTTTCATTTGAGGGTTCAGCTGGTTCTTCCTTTCTTCGGCTGGCTTTCCTTCTGTTGGTCTGGTTCTTTAGTTCTTTATAGTAGTCCCGGGCTAGCCAAACCAGCTTCGGTCAATTTCCCTCGCTGTCTTCTGAGTCTGAGTCTGAATCAGACTCGGGTGCAGGTTGAGGCTTCTTCTTGGTTGTCTTTCCAGCTTTACCTGCAACAAAAGCGATGCCTTTCTCGGCCAGATTGCAGTTAGTCTGCTCATGTAATTCTAATTCAGAAAATAGTTCATCTAACTTAATTTTAGAAAGATCCCTTGAAACTTTGTACGCATCTACCATAGATGCCCACAAAGTGTTTCTTGGGAAAGCGTTAAGGGTGTACCTTATCAGGTCACAGTTTTCTACCTTGTGACCGATGGTGTGTAGACCGTTCATCAGCTCCTGAATTCTAGCGTGGAGCTGAGCTGCAGATTCGCTGTCATTCATCTTGATGGTGTACAGCTTGTTCAGCAGGAGGTCCCTCTTGCTGATTCGGGTGTCGGAGGTTCCTTCGTGTAATTCAATCAGCTTACCCCAGAGTTCTTTTGCGCTGTTGAATGGACCCACCCGGTTCAGCTCCTCCTTAGTTAGGCCACATTGGAGTGTTTGGGTCGCTTTGGCATCAGCTTCAATTTTCCTTTTGAGTGAAGCGTCCCAATCAGTGTAAGATTGTTGTACTCCGTCAGCATTCTTCGGTATTTCCAGTCCGGACTAGATTATTATCCACATGTCCACCTGAGTTTTCAGGTGGACCTCCATCCTAGTCTTCCAGTAGGAGAAGTCCTCTCCACTGAAAAGCGGTGGTCTTGCGGTACTGAAGCCTTCTTGCATGGCCATTAAGTATTTAACTGAAAAAGACAGAGAAAAGGAAAAGATGTCCCAAGACTTGGTCTTGGATTAGCAGTGCGGAAAAAAATAATTATCGAGTGGTGTTGCACCGGTCTCGATTAACGATAAAATTTCCAAGAAAAAGAAATTCAAAACAATTCGAAGAAAATCCGAAAAATTCTCAAATTGGTGGTTGCACCAAATTTGAGCTTCCCAGCTCTGATACCACTTGTTGGATCGATAGAATACGATAGAGGGGGGGTGAATATCGTAAAACTTTTTCGGATATAATTTTAAGAGAATGAGCAGCGGAAATTAAAAACACAAACACGAACACAAGGATTTACTTGGTTCGGAGTCGCGGTCGGCTCCTACTCCAAGGCCCACGGTCGTTGACCATTTACTGCGGGCAATTCTATATGTGTGTAAAATGTTTACAGCAGAATATCACAATTGTAGTACAGTAAACTGAAACTTAACACTCTTCGTTACCAACGCACGGTGTAGATTGTACTTCAGAGCAGAGGGTCGTCGTCGGCGCTTGTATCTCGAAATGGGAGGTTTCCGGAGCAGAGTGCTTGAGTCGAAGAGCGTATTGGCGTTGGAAGAATGTGTTGAGAAGCCTTGGGGGTCGAGCTCCTTATATAGTGAGCCTGGGGGTGCCCGGGACGTTGGGGGCGCCCTCCACGTGTCACTTGATCCGGCAAACTCTCGGTCAGCCATTATCCCTCCAGGATCGGGCTGAGGTTTGACGGGGGCGCCCGGGAAGCAGGGGGTGCCCGGGTTGACTCGGTCCGCTAGCTTCTCGCTGAGTTAAACTCTATCCGCTTCGTTGGCTTGAGCCCAGGGCGCCCGAGGCATCCGGGGCGCCCGGGAGCATGGGGCGCCCCGCCCAGTGAGCTTCCGAAGCTTTTTCTTGCTCAACTCTTGTTTGGCTTTTACCTTGGGCGCCCGGGACCTTCCGGGCGCCCAACCCAACTGCTGTTTCTTTCCTTTGAGGCGTTCTGAGCTGCAGACACTCGTTCCTTTGGTCCTAAATCCTGGGTTAGTACCAAACATGATAAAGCAAGTATGTTAGTGAGTCTTACAGCCGTAGCTATCTTGGTTCTGACTTTGGGTCTCCAAAATGGAGCCCTAGGTCGAACCGACGCCTACTGTTCCCTCGACGGGGAACGCGCCCTCACCTACTCCTCTCAGGAGAATTTACCTGTTGCCAACCGGCTCCTCCGGTTGGACTATTGCCCAGCTGTCCTTCGCCAGGTACCTAGCTGTCCTTCGCCAGGTCTTCAGTACCAGGCAGTCCTTCGCCTGGTGTCCAGTAGTCCTTCGCCAGGTCTTCGGTTCCAAGCAGTCCCTCGCCTGGTGCCTAGCAGTCCTTCGCTAGGTGTCCTGCAGTCCTTCGTCAGGTCTTATGA
This sequence comes from Boesenbergia rotunda, assembly GCA_024364735.1. NCBI lineage: Eukaryota > Viridiplantae > Streptophyta > Magnoliopsida > Zingiberales > Zingiberaceae > Boesenbergia > Boesenbergia rotunda. The sequence goes on along the minus strand of JAGFNQ010007676.1, from coordinate 71,978 downwards.
TTCTGATGCCTAGCAGTCCTTCACTAGGTGGCTAGCAGTCCTTCGCTAGGACTTCAATCTGCAGACTCAAGTAGCATGTTAGATAAACATAATATCTTAACTTTTGAACCCTTTGCCATTATCAAAAGACAGGTTCGACTTGGGTGCTGTCTGCACTAACATGTATCACTGACTTATGTATATTGTCAAACATTGAAACAGTCAGAGGAGGGCATCCCTGATGCAACATGCACCAACACTTAGGTGCCCAACCCTCGGCCAAGATTCCTTGAACCAGGTCTTCGGTGCCCAACCCTCGGCCAGGACTTAGTGCCCAATTCCTCGAACCAAGTCTTCTTGCCCAACCCTTGGTCAGGACTTAGTGCCCAATCCATGATCAGGACTTAGTGCTCAATTCTTCGAACCTGGACTTCGTGCCTAGGATAACTAGGACTTTGGTCCAGTTTTCTTGACTACCCTTCCCTTGTTCAATGTATCATAGACTTAAGCATATTGTCAAACATTGAAACACTTAGAGGAGGGCATCACTGATGTATCATGCACCAATAATCTCCCCCTTTTTGATGTTTGACAATATCATAAGTTAGATTGGTTGAAAGGGCTAAATTGCAACCCTTGGGATCAAATGAAAAAAATGATCTAAGTTTTAAAAATACATTTTGATCCTTTGGGGGAAAATAGGAGAAATTTCTAACTTAATTTCACTCTCCCTCTTTAAAAAAACATTTTGATTTCACTTGATCCTTTGGGAAGAAAAAAAAAGTAAAAAATTCTAACTTAAGCGCACTCTCCCCCTTTGTCATACATCAAAACACCGAAAAAAAAACACTTGCACCAACAATGAAAAAAAATCTTTTAGAAGGACTTAGTATAGATCTTTGAAAGCATAACAAAAAGCCTTGTTAAAAAAACTAAGTATTTAAATTTCCAGAAAAAAATCCACTTTGAAAAGTATTGTGCAATTCTGAAAATATTTTGTATATGTAGGAAAATGTTTGATCTGGAAAATTTTTCCTTAGAAAAACTTTCATTTTAGAAAAGATTTTTCTAGAGATTGCAAACAAATACTTTGAAAAATGTTGTTAAAATACTCTTGAAAGATTTTTTTTTACACTTAACACATTTTCTCATTGAAAAAAAATGTTCTTTGAAACATGCTAGTATTTGAAGAAATATCTGTACCTTTGAAAAATATTTTGATCATTTTCAAAAATGCAAGTACTTTTGAGACATATTGAGCTTTTTAAAAACAATGCAAGTACTTTTGAATACTATTATGAACTTGAAAAACATAAGTACTTTGAAAAATATTATGAATTTGAAAAACATAAGTACTTTAGAAAAAAAATATAAGTTCCTTTTAAAAAAACTTGACTTATATTTTGAAAGTACATAGAAAAATATTATTTTAAAAATATAATATTTTACTTGACTTAGTTTCTTTTCCAATCTAACACTATCCTAGGAAACCTTGTTAACTACAAGGACATTTTCCTAAGTGTCCTGAAAATTTTCCAAATTTAAGTAAATATTATTTCAAAAACAATTTTATAAGCCACAAAAAGAATTTTAAAAATTAGAATAATAGTATTTTGAAAGACAAATTACTTATGTTTTCAACAAGATTTTAAAATTATAGTGCACGTAAGCATATTATTTTGAAATGTTCGATAACTCTTTTAATTTGACCTCCTCCTAAACCTAACCCAGTCCTAGGAAGCTTGTTGACCACAAGTACTCTTCCTCTAAGTCTTTAGGGTTTGGTTCAGAACAAAGGAATTATTTAATAATTTCCAAAATTGCCAAAAAAATTTTTAGAAAAATACTTGTCAGAAAGTTCTCTTTTGATTTAGACTCCCCTTAAATTTGACACATCCTAGGATTCCTTGTAGATCATGAAGAAGATTTCCTCTGTGTCTTTAGGGCTTATCAAAAGAATAGCTTTGAATGACAGTGTGGTAATTTTCAAGAAAATAATTTTAGAGATTTCAGTTTGGATTGAAGATAATTTTTAATGGATATGTCTTTTTGAAAGCATACATGATTGTGATTTAACGCACCATTTTTGAAAAATATTTTGAAGTGATAAGGATGCTTAAAGCATAATTTTCGAAAAAAACTTTAAACAAAACTCCCCCTGACACCAACATCGTTTGACTCTATCTAAGTGCCTTAAGAGACTTTAGTGTTGACCTAAGAGGCTTGTGTCTAATTGTGTAGGTCAAACAATTTTCATAAAGGTATAATTTTGAAAATTTATCACATATAATCAATTAGACAAGCATGAAATCCATAAAAACATTATTATGTTAAAACACTATTTTGAAAATACATTTTTAGAAAAATATTCTAAGAATTTTGAAAACAATTTTTGGAAAGCATTATTCAATTTTTTAGTCCTTAACATCTCACCCATTTTAGATGTCTCAGTACAAGCAAGCATGGTTGCCTTATGGGTGTATTGTGAGATGCTTGAATAATTTTTCTTAATTTATTGTTTGATCTAAGATTTAATCAAAACTTGTGTTAGATTCAAATTTATCAAATAGTAAAGTGAATTTGATTTCTGATAATCGGCTTCCAGGTCTTAGCGAGGCACAGAGGCCTTCTTTGGCCGTAGCCTTATTGGAGCAACAACCCTTTCCTTGACAAAGCCTTTTATCGAAAATTCATTTTCAAATTACCTCTTAAAAAATTTTGGTCTAACTAGCTTAGGTTTTGGATCGGTAGCTTCGGCTAGTTCCACCAGACGGCTTCCCTAACGTACTATCATCTCGCCTCCACCTAATACTAGGTTGTTCAAGTTTCAATTACTCTTTTTCCTATACCTGTTCTAAGTCATGTATAAAACTAAACGTGAATGACATGACATATATTTTAAGAAAATTGCATATGCATGGCATGACAGTTATGCATGAGTCAAACAAATTAAATTATTTTACTTAAATTTCTAATGATGTATCAAATTCCTAATTTAATACATATCGTGTGAACCCGCGAATATGTCAACCCACATTGACATATTTAGTTTTATTAAATTAATTGTTGTGGTTTGGGTAATATTTTATTTAGTTTGAGTTTATTTAAGAATTAATTGGAATTGAATTAATTAAGGATTAATTGAAGTCAAACTAATTAAATTAAGAATAAAAATTAAGGATTAATTAATTAAAGTTAAAAATTATTTAAAATCTAATTTAAGTTTAAGTTATTTAGAGTTAAAATAAAAAATAAAAAAATTAAAGTTAAATTAATTAAGGATTAATTTGTTAATTTAATTAAGAGTTAATTAAAGTTAAATTAATTATAGATTAATTAAAATTAATTAAATTAAGGATTAATTTGGTTAATTATGATTGAATTTGAATTAATCAAGATTTAAATTGATTAAGAATTAATTAATTAAGGTTGAAATAATTAAAGATTAATTAAGGTTGAAATAATTAAGGATTAATTAAGGTTGGAATAATTAAGGTTAAAATGATTAATTAATAATTGTGGGTTTAATTTCATCATTTTCATTATTTTGAAAATTTCTGATTCATTTACTATTTTAGTTTTGTCTAATTTTTCAAGTTTTTCTAACAATTTTGATTTGATTGACTTTTTATGAATTTTATTAACTGTAGCCTTGATCTCAGAAAGTTCATTTTCCTCCTCATCCTCAAAATTATATCCTTCAATATCCTCAAAGTAGGTGGAGTAATTTGGGCCACTAGTTAATGATTTATAATAATCTTCAACATTATCTAAAATAATAATTAAACTATTATCTAAAAAAATTTCATCTCTATTATTCTCAGAATTATCAGAAATATTTTCAATTTTATCATTATGATTTTCTAAAAAATCATCTTTATCCTCAGAAATATTTTCAAAATTTTCAGGATTAATCTCACAATTTTCAAAGTTATCAGTAAGATTTTTAAATTTGATTTCAGAATTATCAGTAAAATTTTCAAATTTAATTTCAGAGTTATCAGTAAAATTTTCAAATTTGAATTCAGAATTATCAGTAAAATTTTCAAATTTGAATTCAGAATTATCATTAAAATTTTCAAATTTGATTTCAGAGTTATCAGTAAAATTAGAATTTATTTCCGAAATTGTTGAATTAATATTAAAGATTAAACAATTAATTTCTGATATTTTAGTAATATCTACATTTTCTAATTGAGCATGCAAAACATTAATTTGTCTTTGCAGTAATTTTAACTTTCCAGAAAAATTATCTAACTTATCATACGATTGTGCAGGATTTGGAAAATGTTTCGGAATTTAATCTTTCTGTACCTTTGCCGGACACTTATTTTTGTAATGTCCGTACTTTTCGCATTTGAAGCATTTGATGTGATCCTTGTTCCTCCGGACTCTTGGTACTGGAATTTCCTTTGTCGCCAGTGATGAAGTTCGAGTCTTATGAGTAGGACATTGATTTTTGTAGTGTTCTCTCTCCCTGCACTTAAAACATGTAATATGTAATTTAAAAACTGACATTAAAAAATGTCCCTGATTCACACCTGGGCTCCCCCTCATCTCCTGGCGTCTTTGCTCCATCGGCTGTTAGTCCGGTGAAGAGCGTCCAGGCTCTGATACCACTTGTTGGATCGGTGCCGTCGATAGAGGGGGGTGAATATCAACTGTAAATCTTTCACGGAAACTTCCTATCGTATACTTACGAATATTCGTTCTAAACAGAGCGTTAGTAGCACAGCGGAAAACAAAATGAAATAAAGGACAAAACAAATGACAGATTGCACACCGGATTTACTTGGTTCCCAACCCCCCAGGGTCAGTACATCCAAGGCCTAAGCACGGGAACCCCCATCCACTAATGGTCTCCTTTCCGAACTTTCCGAAAGCGGAGAAACCCATCTTACAGTGCAAGAGTTAGAAACAAAAAGATAGATAAATTGAACTGCAGAATGTAAACTCAAACCGAACAAATAGAATTGAAACTCGGCCGATCTGGACCTCCGAAGTGCTGCACACTTCCTCCTGGAGCCTCCTGGTCGTAGAGCTTCGTCGTTAGCACTTTGTCGTCACTTGGGAAGCTTAGAATGGTTTCAGAAAGTTATGTTCTGAGTTGAGGGGTCGAAGCCCCTTTTATAGTCTTGTCTAGGGCGCCTGTGTTGAAGGGGGTACCTCAAAGGGCTTGGTCAAAGCTTATCTCTGCGCCAAACTCGCCGCAGCCGATAAGGCTCTTGACTAGGGCGCCCTGGACATACAGGGCACCTCAAAGAGCTTGGTCAAATCTTATCTCAGCTTCAAACTCGCAGCAGCAGATATAGCTTTCAACCAGGGCGCCTGTGACATATGGGGCGCTTGAATGAATGAGTAGCCTGGTTCAATAAGGCCCTCCATTCATTGAGGCACCCTAGTTGATGGGGGCACCTAGTAGCTTAGTTTCCAGCCGCGTTGTGTGTTTGTTTGCCTACTTTGTCTTCCATTTTAGGTACATGCAAGATATATAAATACAAGGCAAACATGCAGATAATCTTAACCTTAAGAACATGATTCTGACTTCGGATTTCCGCAAAATCCTAGGTCGAACCAACGCCTAAGTTCCCACCCCCGGGAGCACATTCAACCTACTCCTTTCAGGAGACGGTTGCCACCCAGTCCATTCGGGTGGACTTTTGTTTACTTTAACTTAGCTTTCGATACTCTCGGATCTCAAGATGTCCGACCTTCAACCCGTCTCTACTTCTATCCTTAGTCATCACTAAGCTATGTTGCTCAATCCCTCGGACCAAGACTTTGTACCCAAACCCTAGGTCCATGACTTAGGTGCCCAACCCTCGGCCAGGACTTCATGCCCAATTCCTCGAACTATGTCTTTGGTGCCCAACCCTCAACCAGGACTTAGTGCCCAATTCCTCGAACCAGGTCTTCGTGCCCAACCCTTGGTCAGGACATAGTGCCCAATCCATGATCATGACTTAGTGCCCAATTCTTTGAACCTGGACTTCGTGCCTAGGATAACTAAGACTTTGGTTCACTTTGGTCTAGTTTTCTTGACTACCCTTCCCTGGTTCAATGTATCACTAACATAAGCATATTGTCAAATATTGAAACAATTAGAAGAGGGCATCACTGATGCATCTTGCACCAACAAAATATTTTGTACTTAGGAAAATATTGCCTTAGAAAAATTTTCATTTATAAAAGATTTTCAAAAAAATTGCACTCATAAAAGATTTTCACTTAAAAAAAATTATGCACTTTTAGAAAAAAAAATTCACTTAGAGAAATGTAGTTCATTTAGAAAAATTAGTATTTCGAAAGAAACTTACACTTAGTACTTTGAAAAATGTTTTGCACTTAAAATAGTTTTGCAAAAAAAATCTTTTTAATATTATTTTTGTTTTGAAAACATAATATTTTACTTAACTTGGTTTCTTTTCCAGTCTGACACAATCCTAGGAAACCTTGTTAACTACAAGGGCATTTCCCTAAGTGTCCTGGAAATTCTCCAAACTCAAGTAAATATATTTTCAAAAGTGATTCCATAAAAAAGATAAGTTTTTTTAAAGTGATCTTTATGAAAAAAATTACTTTAAAATGATAGTATTTTAAAGAGAAAATACTTATGTTTTCAAAAAGATTCTGAAACTACAGTTTATGAAAATATTTTGAACGTTCAATAATTCTTTTAATTTGACCTCCCCCTAATCTTGACACAGTCCTCGGAAGCTTGTTGACTACAAGTAATCTTCCTCTGAGTCTTAGGGTTTGATTCAGATCAAAAGAATTATCTAATAATTAAAAATTGTCAGAAAATAGAATTACTTTCTTTTGACTTAGACTCCCCCTAAATCTGACACAATCCTAGGACTTCTTGTAGATCATGAAGAAAACTCCCTATGTGTCTTTCAGGGTTTATCAAAATCAAAAGATTAATTTAAAACAATTTCTGACCGATATTTTGAAATGATAGTATGATAATTTTCAAAGAATTAATTTTCTAAAGAATGGAATATAATAAGTTTCTTAAACATTTTTCGAAAATATATTTTGAAGTGATAGTAATTTTTAAAGCACAAGACTTTTCAAAAAAATATTTATTTTTGAATTAAAAAAAATACTCCCCCTGAACTCGACACCATCTGACTCTATCTAAGTGCCTTAAGGGACTTTAGTGTTGACCTAAAAGGCTTGTGTCTAATTGTGTAGGTCAAACAATTTTTTGAAAGGATATAATTTTGAAAATGTATTGTATATAAGGAATCAGACAAGTATGAAATCCATAAAAATATTATTATGTTAAAATATTATTTTGAAAATAGATTTTTAGAAAAATATCCTAAGAATTTTGAAAAGCATCTTTCAATTTATTAGTCCTTAACATCTCACCCATTCTAAATATCTCAGTACAAGCAAGCATGGTTGCCTTATGGGTGTATTGTGAGATGCTTGAGTAATTTTTCTTTGAATTAATGTTAAATCTAAGATTTAATTAAAACTTGTATTAGATTCAAATTTATCAAATAGTAAATAAAAAATGAGTTTCGATAATTGGCTTCCAGGTCTTGGCAAGGCACAGAGGCCTTCTTTGGCTATAGCCTTATTGGAGCAACAACCCTTTCCTTGACAAAGCCTTTTACCGAAAGTTCATTTTCAAATTACTTCTTAAGAAATTTTTGTCTAACTAGCTTAGGTTTTGGATCGGTAGCTTCGGCTAGTTCCACCAGACTAAGCAGACCAAGTAGGGTACACCTTACCCCACTTGACCTTATTAGAAGGGCTTCCCTAACGCACTATCATCTCACCTCCACCTAATACTATATTGTTCAAGTTTTAAGTAGGTCTTTTGTCCTTAACTAAGCGTTCTAAATCATACAGAAATCTAAACATGAATCTCATGACATATATTTTAAAAAAATTAGCAAATGCATGAGCATGAGAGTTATGCATGACTCAAACAAGTCAAAACATTTTACTTAAATTTCTAATAATGTACCAAATTCCCAATTTGATACATGTCGTGTGAACCCGCGAATATGCCAACCCACTTTGACATATTTCATATTATTAAATTGATTGTTGCAGTTGGGTAAGATTTTATTTAATTTGAGTTTAAGTTATTAAGATTTAATTAGAATTAAGAATTATTAGGACTTAATTAGATGATTAATTAGATTTAGATTTAACGTTGAAGTTATTTAAAAATTAATTAAGGATTAATTAGAGTTAAATTAATTAAGAATTAATTAGATTTAATTTATTTAAGGATTTAATTAAGGTTAAAATAATTAAGATTTAACTAAGGTTAAAATAATTAAGATTTAATTTAGGTTAAAATAATTATGATTTGGGATTAAAATTATTTAAGGATTAATTATGATTAAATTAATTAAGGTTTAATTATGATTAAATTAATTAAGGTTTAATTATGATTAAATTAATTGAAGTTTAATTATGATTAAATTAATTAAGGTTTTAATTATGAGTAAATTAATTAAGGTTTAATTAGTTTTAAATTAATTAAGGTTTTATTCAGGATTAAATTAATTAAGGTTTAATTAATTAAGGTTTTAATTAGGATTAAATTAATTAAGCTTTTAATTATGATTAAATTAATTAAGGTTTAATTAGGATTAAATTAATTAAGGTTTTAATTAAATTGAGTTAAAAGTTTTGGGTCTAGTTGTCGTTAATTTCACTAATTCAAAAATCTCCGACTCATCTGCAATTTCTTTTTTATTTAATTTTTCAAGTTTATCTAACACTTCTGCTTTGTTTGAATTTCTGTAGACTTTATTAATTGTAGCCTTAATTCTAGAAAATTCATCTTCCTCCTCATCCTCATCATCAAAGTTATATCCTTCTACATCTTCATAGTAGGTAGAATAGTTTTCAGGGCTACTAGTTAGTGTTTTATAATTATCTTCAAGATTATCTTTGATATCCTCAAAATTATCTTCACTATCCTAGAATTATCTTTAGTATCCTCAAAAAGAAATATTAGAAAACAAAGGATCATTAATTTTAATTTCATCAATTAATGTATCATTTTTAGATAAAATATTGGAATTAATTCTGAGAATTGTTGCGTTGACATTAAGGATTAAAGAGTTAATGCCTGATATTTTTTTATTGTCTATATTTGATAATTGATCATGCAATACCCTAAGTTGATTGTGCAAAAAGTCTATTTTAACAGAAAGATTATCTAACTTATCAACATGCTCGAAAGACTGTGCAGAAATTTCAGAAATTTTCAAATTATTCCAATAATTAATTTTCGGTATCTTGGTCGGGCACTGGTTCTTGTAGTGTCCATGCTTTTGACACCTGAAGCACCTGATGTGGCTCTAGTCCCTTCGGACTCCTAGCGCTGGTACCTCCTATGCCGCCGGTGGTGAAGATCGAGTCTTACGAGTAGGACACTGATTTTTATAGTGTCCTCTCTCCCTGCATTTGAAACATGTAATATGAAATTTAAAATTTACCATAATTAAAGAAAAATATCTGATTCACCGCAGGGCTCCCCCTCAACTCCTAGCGTCTTTGCTCCGTCAGCTGGTAGTCCGGTGGAGAGCGACCAGGCTCTGATACCACTTGTGGGGACTGGTGCCGTCGATAGAGGGGGGTGAATATCGACTCGTTAAAATCTTTCGAGAATCTCATCTTTCGATCGTTCATTCTAGATACAGAGTTAGTAGCACAGCGGAAAATAGAAAAGAACGAAAATGAAAGATACTCGTACACGCGGGATTTACTTGGTTCCCAACCCCCAGAGTCAGTACGTCCAAGGCCTAAGCACGGGAAACGCTCGTCCACTAATGGTCTCCTTTACGGACTTTCCGAAGGCAGAGAAACCCATCTTACAGTTGAGTTACAAGCACAAGATATAACTAAAAATTAACTTTGCAAAATAAAATCAAACCAAATGAAACATCAAAGACTCGGCCGATCTAGAACTCTGAAGTGTCACACACTTCCTCCTGGAGCCTCCTTGGTCGCAGAGCTTCGTCTTTAGTGCTTTATCGTCACTCAGAATACTTTGAATGAAGTCGAGATTGATATCCTGAGTTGAGGGGTCGAACCCCTTTATATAGTCATGTCTAGGGCGCCTGTGTTGCTATAGGGTGCCTCACAAGCCTCGGTCAACCCTCATCCTCGTGCCGAACTCGTAGTAGGGATAGAATCCCCTTCCCGGGTGCCTGGGATAGGCTTGCCCAGTCCAAGGCGCCCACAAGGTCTGGGGCGCTTGTATTGATACAAGCGCCCTAGACAGCCTTCCAGGCTGCCTTTTCTTCTTTGTTAGCTCTTCTGTCTTGCATCCAACTTTAGGTACCTGCAAAAAATCAAAAACAAGACAAATATGTAGACAATCTTAACCTTAGAGATTGGTTGTGACTTTGGATTTCCCGCGAAACCCTAGGTCGAACTGACGCCTATGTTCCCTTCCCGGGGAACGCGCCTTTTGCCTACTCCTCTTAGCCCATCCGGTTGGACTTTTACCCAGCTTCACTCATCAGGACTTTTGCCCAGCTTTCACCAGGACTTCGGTGCCCCACCCTCGGCCAGGACATATTGCCCAATTCCTCGAATCAGGACTTCATGCCCAGTCCACGACCAGGACTTATTGCCCAACCCTATGTCAGGACTTCGGTGTCCAGCCCTCGGCCAGGACTTATTGCCCAATTCCTTGAATCAGGAATCGTGCCCAACCCTCGGTCAGGTCTTCGGTGCCCAGCCCGCTGTCGGGACTTATTGTCTAGGTTAACTAGGACTTTTCTTCACTTTGGTACTAACTTCTTGACTCACCCTTTCCTTATTTAGTGTATCACTAACTTAAGCATATTGTTAAACATTAAAATACTAGAGGACATCACTGATGCATCTTGCACCAACACTCCATGTTGACATGCTTGACCGAACGCCTCAGCAGATCATCGAAGCTAGCGGGTGGCTTCTTCACCAATGACCGGAAAAAATCCCCTTCCGAGAGTCCTTGGGTACAGGCGCTGACGAGGTTTTTCGACGTCACACTTGGCACATCTTGTGCCACCCGGTTGAATCCCTGGATGTACTCCTTGAGTGGCTCTTTTGGCTTCTGCTTGAGAGCAAATAGATTGAGTGTTGTCTTTTGATAGCAACGGCTACTGGTGAAGTGGTGGAGGAAGGCGGTTCTAAACTCCATGAATGAGTTGATAGAACCTGAGGGCAGCCTTTGGAACCATCGTTGGGCTGCTTCGGATAGGGTGTTCAAGAACACCCGACACCTTGCACCGTGTATACTGGTGTAGGAGTGTCGCATTTTCAAACTTATAGACATGATCCTCCGGATCTGTCTTCTCATCGTAATCAGTAATCCTAGGCCAGCGAAATTACTTCGGCATGGGGTCTTCTACAATCTCAGATGAGAAGGGAGTAGTGTTAGTAGGAGCCCTAGAGCCAATTATGTGATGATTGACTAGGGGCATTTTGTTTCATATTCTATCATTAATAAAGACATGTTTGGTTATTATACTTACTTTGTATTCTGTGCCGAATAACTAAGTATGATAATGTCCTTGTGTAGTAGGTTCATATCTACATTATATCGATTGGTTGAATCGATAGTGAGATAATGTAGAGAACACTACACTAAATCATTCCTAGTCGAGCATTAATATTCAGGGACAATATTAATGCATGGAGACTAGCATGTAGGTCAACTGATGACTTGAGCTCACAAGTCATGGATATGTGATATCAAGTTGGCACATAGGTATACATTGAAAAATGTGTACTGAATGACCCGCCATGAGAAAGTTTCATAGATTGTTGATAGATACTATTTTATTGATTATTTGAGTTGCTAAAATCCATGTTTGACCTATGTTTTTATTGCTAAAATTGTGAAATTAACCTAGGTTTTAGAACATACCTTTGTTTTGGACTTAATTACAAATTTGCATAAAATTGGATTATTTGGCCACTAAATTCTTGATCTATTTTTGTAGGCATCAAAGGTTCAAGGATCTAGGGCATATTGGGTCAAACTCGAGTCGGAAGTGACCCGGATCGAATTATCAAGTTTATGATTAAATCTGGGCCGTCCGATTCAAGAACGGCTAGATCTGGGCCATCCGGGACCATCTGAAGCAATCCGAGCTAGGGCTAGGGTTGATCAAGTACCCTGATCAAGATCTGAAGGTTTCATCCCAATCAGAGCTAAATCAACCGTTGGATCATGCTCGGAGGTCTCTAGATCGTCCATTCAAAGACTAAGTTGATCTGGACCATCCGTTGCACATCTGGAAGATCCGAGCTACCACGAGGTAGATCCTGACCCCTGATCAACATCCTCAAAGTTTGGCTCAAATCAGAGCAAGATCAGCCGTTGGATTTCCTCAAATGAATCTGGGCCATCCGTACTTAAGTATTTAATCAAAAATCCTGCGCAGCTTCCCCTTCATCGCGTCTTCGCCGCAACAGTAGCTTCATCCGTGTTCTTCTTCGTTTCTTCAAGTTTTCATCCAATCGAAGGCGTGATCACTCAATCCTTCATCAGAGCAAGGGCTAGGTCAGTGAAGAGAGTCTCAGTGAAGTTTCAGATTTGGGTTTTGCTCAATAGCAAGGCTGCGTGAGGTTTCAGCAGTTTTGCCATCCGATTTCATCGAGCTCAGCTGTGCACCATTGCCACTGCATCCGAGCTGTCCAGAGGGGTTCCTTGGAAGGTTCGGATCATTCCCTAATCACAATCGCAAGCCACCACAGCGAGTTTGGGAAATTGGAAGCAAATTTTGGCTTGAGCAAGGGCTGATTTGATTCAGTAGCAGAGACAGATCTTCAACTGATTTGTTGAGCTTGCGGGTCCGAGGTTCTCCCTTGATTGATGACCAAGGAGCTCTTGAGTTGGAGAAGGGTTGAGGAGTAGCTTAGATACTTAATTTTCATTTTGTTTAGCTGTAGTTTCATTTTCGATGCAATTCTGTTCTAGATTTTCAGTTATCAGCTGTCTCAGTTTGTAATTCTGAATTGTTTGGTTTCATTAGGTTTTTAATCTTCGAGTTCAGTAATTTAGGAACTTGTTTAGTGATCGATTGAGTTAAATTTCAGTTCAATTTTGTTTAGTTTGCTGCGTGCCAAGTTGACTTGCGGCATGCCAAGTTGAATTGCTGCGTACCAATCTGAATTATTGCTTATCAGAATTTTCAGTCCCCTTTCATTAGTTTCTGTTAAGTAATTGCTAGTTAAGTTTCCTTGCACCTAGATTAGTTGCTCAAATTTGTTTTGCATTAGCTAGTTTAGCCTTTGATATATTGCGAAAGAAAATTCTTTAGTTAAGCCTTTAATTTCTGCATCCTTAACTTCAGCAATTCGGTTTCTGATTTACTTTTGCTTCTCTAGTTCTGATTTCAGTTTCAATTCCTTTACTTAGTCTTGCTTAGTTCTCTCCAAATACCCTTGATTCTCAATTGAACCAACCAGCTTAAGAATTGGAGCCGAAAGATTACTGATTTTATAAGTTGGTGTTAGTTTTGGCACAAAGAGTTATCTCTTGCGAGCCAATAGATTTGAAACTCTTTGCATCCATATTTAGCTTGTTTTTGTGGCATATGATTGTGTTTGAATCAATAAGTTTGCATTCACTTATTTCTGAATTTTATTGGCAGTGGTTGGTTTCCAAAACTCTTTAGCTAGTTTAGTTAAGTTGTTTGTTTGATTTCTTAATGTCGCATGCCATTAATTGTGTTAAGCTTGTTTGTGTCCGAGAACTCCCATCACTGCCTTTACTTAGTTGCTTAGCATTTCTTTTGATTTGTTGAAATCAGAAAACGGTTTTCAAAAATTTGGTAAGTGCTTAATTAGGTTTCCATTAGTTGAGCTCTTTAGTGCCAATTTCTTGTTTAATTCATTAGATCAAGGTTCTTACTTCTCCATTGCGATTTCATTTCCAAATTTACAACCAAAACCCAATTACTTATTCGAAACCCAAAAACACAAACGACATATAAACCAAGCTCGAATCAAACACCATAACTAGCCCCGAGAAAGATACGACCTGTGGCCCTTTTACTAATTTTTCATATTTTGATTGCAAAAAGGGTTTCCAGCTGTTTATAAATATCTAAATTCTGATGGATCCACACATTTCGTGACAACTTTAATTAGCTAATCCGGGTCCGTCAAATTTTTGGCGCCGTTGCCGGGGAACTACTAGTTGATTTGTTTGATTTTTGTTTGTGCACTTATTTCATATCACTCTTGATTTATTTTTTTGTACTCATTGCTATATCTGTTGAGTTGATTTTATCTGTTTTATCTCTCTATCCACTTTTACTACGATTTATTTTGTTTTATGACCAGGTCTTCAGGTGGTGATTTAGAAGAATTCGACCCTGAGATTGAGAGGACTTTCAGAGCTAGGAGGAGCCAGGGCATTCTTTCTGAGACTACAGATATCCCTCCTATTCAGACTATTTTCACTCACTCAGGGAGTATCATGGCAGATCACCAGAGAACCATGAAGGAGCTCGCAGCACCTGATGCTGCATTTCAGTATTCCAGCATAGCTTATCCAGAGCTGAGGGAGGAATTTTGAGCTCAGATCTGGACTCATCAATTTGCTGCCAAAGTTTCAAGGATTAACTGGAGAGGATCCAAATAGGCACCTGCACGAATTTCATGTTGTATGCTCTACTATGATGCCTCAGGGCATTTCTGAAGAAGATATCAAGCTGAGAGCTTTTCCCTTCACACTGACAGGAGCAGCAAAAGATTGATTTTATTATCTACCCACGGGGCATGTGTCCAGTTGGATCTCCATGAAGAAAGCATTTTTGGAAAAATATTTCCCAGCCTCCAGAACAGCTATAATCAGAAAAAGCATATGTTGAATTCAGCAAGTGGTGGGTGAGACACTATATGATTACTGGGAGAGATTCAACAAGCTGTGTTCAAGTTGCCCCCAGCATCAGATCAGTGAGCAACTTTTGATTCAGTACTTTTATGAGGGATTGGTGCAGATGGACAGAGTTATGATAGATGCTGCAGCTGGAGGGGCCCTAGTGAACAAAACGCCAATGCAAGCTAGGGAACTAATTTCTAATATGGCTGAGAATTTCCAACAATTTGGAAGCAGAGCCTTGACCACCAGAGGAGTGGGTGAAGTTCAGGTAGTTCCTACTGATCAGAAAGAGATAAGGAATTCATTGGCAGAGATCACATCACTCATTAAGGAGTTGAAGGTGAATAATGCAAATCAAGGCTCAACTCTTTCAGCAATTCCACAATCAAGTCAAGAGATAAGTGTGTGTGGCATTTGCTCTAGTCAAGAGCACACCTTAGACTCATGTCCCACCCTCCAACAGGATGAAACAGTAGCAGCATTAGTAAGAGGACAATTTCAAGCGAGAAACAATCCTTATTCCTCTACTTATAACCCCGGTTGGAGGAATCATCCGAATTTGAGGTAGGGTAATGCTTTCTGCCAACAAGACCCTCAACCACAGCCCTTTAATCAGCCCTATCAGCAGCCCCAGCAAACTCAGAATAATCAGCAAGTTTTTCAACCGCCGAACCAAAATTTTCAGCATCCGTTACAGCCTAATTCCCAACAATTTCAGCAACAATTTCAGCAATTTGAACCTCAATTCCAGCAATATCATCAAGGGCAGCAAGGTTTTCAATCATTCCCAGCTTTCCAAGCTCAAAACCAACAAAATTTTCAGCCTTCACAGCCCTTGAATCAGAATTTCCAGCCCTACAATCAAGGGTGTCAAAGTTAGAATTTTCAGTCCTCATCACCTAATTTTCCACTTCAAAATCAGAACTTTCAAGGCTACAATTCCCAGCAAGGTTTCCAAGCATATCAGCCCGCTAATCAGCCCTACCAACAGCAACTTCCATCCTCTTATCAGCCCCAACCGCCATGTTTTCAAGGATCTCAGCAAGCTCAACCAATTCAACCGACTACTTCATCATTTCAAGGTCAGTCAAGGAGCTATGCTAACCAAGGAGGCTATGGGAGCTCAAGTGGAGGTAATGCTCAGCATCAACAAATGATGGAAATGTTTCAACAAATGTTCCAACAACAACAACAACATAATCACAACATTGAGAGGCAATTGGGGCAATTGGCTAGTGGGATCAATCAGAATCAAGCTCAAGGATCAAGTCAACTCCCTTCCCAAACTGTTCCTAATCCTAAAGGAAACGTGAGCGCTATTACATTGAGGAGTGGGAAGGTTACATCATCTCCAAATGGTCCAAGAGCTGAAATTTCAGAAAACCGGACAGCAACCTCAATTCCGGCCCAAAACAACAATGAAATGAGTTCAAATTCAGCTGATTCCACCCCTAGCCCGTTCCCAACACCTTCCTCAAGTAACCCTCCAAATTTGGTGAAAAACGGAGAAGAAATAAGTGCCGAGGCCGATTTTACAGCCACCACATCGCATGGGACAGCAAGGTAGAATTCAGCATCTCCACTTCCGGCCAAAGAGGATGATTTTAGGGTTCCCTTACCCTTTCCACAGCGGAAGACACTAGCCAAAAAGCAAGTGGAGGAGGAGAAGGCTAAGGAATTCAATGAATTAGTGGAACTTTTCAGTAAGGTAGAGATCAATGTACCTTTGTTGACCATGATCAAGCAAATTCCAAAGTATGCTAAGTTTTTGAAAGATCTTTGTATTCACAAAAAGAAACTTAAGGAAAATAAGTTGGTCAGCTTTGGGAAGAATATCTCAGCACTTATCCACATCATTCCTCAGAAGTGTGAAGACCCAGGGGTATTTACTGTTTCTTGTGAGATTGGGAGCACCATATTCCATGATGCTATGCTTGATTTAGGAGCTTCCATAAATGTGATGCCCAGGTCAGTATTTCAGATGCTTGGCATAGGCCCTTTATAGCCCACTGGTGTGGTGATACAGCTAGCAGACAGGAGTCAGACTCACCCAGCAGGTATGATTGAAGATGTTTTGGTGAAGGTAAAGGAGCTAATATTCCCTGCAGACTTTTATATTTTGGATATGGAGGGAGATTACTTGGCACACCGTTCTCCACTTATTTTAGGCAGACCGTTTCTGAAGACTGCTAGAACAAAGATTGATGTATATGCCGGTACACTTTCTATGGAGATTGGAGACACGGTTGTTCAGTTTAGCCTTTTTGATGCTATGAAGCATCCGAGAGAGGTTCACTCCATCATGAGCATGGACATTCTAGAGGAGCTGGAGCAGACAGAGTTAGAGGCTGAGGGATTTCTGGAGGATTTTTCTAGAGGATATATTGATTCAGAGGAGGCTGAGAGAGTACTTACTGCTGAGACTGAGGATTTTTTAGAAGATTTTTCAGACACACTTCCAGCTGGAGAGATTTTTCTAGGTGTAGGGGATTGCACAGAGCCCCAAGGATCACTTATTTTTCTTGATATTCAAAGTGTAGGGGATTGCACAGAGCCCCAGGGACCACTTATTTCTACTGAAGAAGACCAGAGTGAACTGAAGCCATTACCAGGCCATTTGAAGTATGCATACCTAGGAGAGGAGCAGACTTTTCCTGTGATTATTGCTCAGCATTTGGATTCAGAACAAGAAGAAAAATTATTGCAAGTCCTGAGGCACTACAAGAAGGCAATTAGGTGGACTTTATCAGATATACCAGGTATCAGCCCGGCTATCTGCATGCACAGGATATTTTTGGAAGATAATGTCAAACCTGTGAGGCAACCACAAAGGAGACTCAACCCACTTATTTTGGATGTTGTAAAGAAAGAGGTGACTCGACTTCTACAGGCAGGTATCATTTACCCTATTTCTGACAGTCAGTGGGTTAGTCCTATTCACGTGGTGCCCAAGAAATCTGGAGTGACCGTGGTGGCAGATGAAAGCAATGAACTAGTGCCCACCAGAGTTAAGAATTCCTGGAGAGTCTGCATTGATTACAGGAAGCTCAACAAGGTCACAAGGAAAGATCACTTCCCTTTACCCTTCATTGATCAGATGCTTGAGAGACTGGCAGGGAAGTCGCACTACTGTTTCTTGGATGGATTTTCAGGCTATTTTCAAATTTGCATAGATCCAGAGGACCAGGAGAAGACCACCTTCACTTGCCCCGTTGGCACTTTTGCCTATAGACGTATGCCCTTCGGACTCTGCAACGCACCCGGTACATTTCAGAGATGTATGGTAAGTATATTCGGTGAGTTGCTAGAGGACTGTATGGAGGTATTCATGGATGATTTTTCAGTTTATGGCACGTCTTTTGATTCATGTTTAAATTACTTGTCTAGGGTTTTACATCGTTGTATTGAAACTAACTTTGTTCTTAATTTTGAAAAATGACACTTTATGGTAGAGCATGGGACAGTACTTGGACACATAGTCTCTCAGAAAGGTATTGAGGTAGATCCTGCTAAAATCAGTGTTATTTCTTCTTTATCTTACCCCGTATGCGTACGGGATGTTCGTGCTTTTCTTGGACATGCAGGATTTTACCGCAGATTCATTAGAGATTTCAGCTTGATTGCTCGACCCTTGACACGGCTGTTACAGAAAGATGTTGAGTTTCACTTTGATGAAAAATACAAGGAAGCTTTTCATAGACTTAGGGAGGCTCTTACCTCAGCTCCTATTATTACATCATCTGACTGGACTCTACCTTTTGAATTAATGTGTGATGCTTCTAATTTTGCAGTGGGAGCTGTTTTAGCACAGAGGGTTGATGGAGCACCACATGTCATTTGCTACACCTCCAAAACCCTAGATGCCGCCCAATCCAACTACACCACGACTGAAAAGGAGCTTCTTGCCATTGTCTTTGCTTTAGATAGATTCAGATCTTATTTATTATGCTCACATGTCATTATTTTTTCTGATCATGCAGCTCTCAAATACTTATTGAAAAAGCCTGATGCAACACCTAGATTGATCAGATGGATGCTCCTACTCCAAGAATTCGACCTGGAGATCAGAGATAGAAGTGGAAAAGAGAACTTAGTTGCAGATCATTTGAGCAGACTTGAAGGAGATGGATCTCCTACCACCATTGATGATGATTTCAGAGATGAGCACTTGATCTCAGTGCATGGTGAGACCCCATGGTATGCAGACCTAGTTAACTTTCTTGTTGCACATGTATTTCCCACTCAATTTTCTAAAGCTCAAAAAGATAAATTAAAAAGTGATGCAAAGTTTTATGTGTGGGATGATCCTTATTTGTGGAAATTTTGTAATGACCAAATAATTAGGAGATGCATACCCGATCATGAGTTTTCTTCTGTCCTGACATTTTGTCATTCATCAGCTTGTGGGGGGCATTTTGGACCCCAGAGGACTGCTAGGAAAGTATTAGAGTGTGGATTATACTGGCCCACCCTTTTTCATGATTCACATGTTTTTTATAAAAATTGTGATAGATGTCAGCGAACTGGGAACATAGGAGCGAGACATGAGATGCCCCAGCATGCTATACTTTATTGTGAGATTTTTGATGTTTGGGGGATAGATTTTATGGGACCTTTTCCTGCATCTTATGGTTATCTGTATATTTTACTTGCTGTGGATTATGTTTCAAAATGGGTGGAGGCCATTCCCTCCAAGACTGATGATTCTTCTGTTGTTTGTAGTTTTGTTAGGTCACACATTTTCTGCAGGTTTGGAATTCCAAGAGCAATAATCAGTGACCAAGGATCTCATTTTTGCAACAAACACATGAAGGCACTGCTAAGCAAATATGGGGTGGTTCATAAAATCTCTACATCCTATCATCCCCAAACAAATGGACAGGCTGAGATTTCAAACAGAGAGATCAAATCCATCTTAGAGAAGACAGTTGGGCCCACTAGAAAAGACTGGAGCAAGAGGCTAGATGACGCACTCTGGGCCTACAGAACAGCATACAAGACACCGATTGGCATGTCACCCTACCGCCTGGTTTATGGTAAGGCTTGTCACCTCCCGTGGAAATAGAGCACAAGGCATATTGGGCGGTGAAAGCTTGCAATTTCTATGCTACCAAGGTGGGGGAAGAGAGAAAATTGCAACTCCAAGAACTTGAAGAAATTCGGTTGGAAGCATTTGAAAACTCAAGGATTTACAAGGAGAAGACCAAAAACTTCCATGACAAGCACATTGTGAAAAAGGACTTCCAAATTGGCGATAAGGTTTTATTGTATAAATCAAGGCTCAAATTGATAAGAGGTAAGTTGAGGTCAAGGTGGGAAGGTCCATTTATTATAACTGACATATTTCCCTATGGAGTTGTTGAAATTAGTGACGAAGCTAATGGATTTGTGTGGAAAGTTAATGGCCACCGGCTCAAAAAGTATTTTGAAGAACTAAAAGAGCTTAAGGTGGAGGATGTGTACATTGAGGACGCTATCTACCCAACTTAAGGGGGGTTCATTTCTTTACATTTACATTTCATTGTACATATCATTTTCATGGTTCTAGGAATAAATTCTTTCTCTTTTGGAGTAAGTAGTTGATAATAAATTCTTAGGATAAACATGACATGAATAAAAATCATTGTAAATACCATGTTTTTGTTTTAGCACTTTTTCTTGCATGACTAGGAATAAAGGTATCCCTTTAGGTTATCTTCATGTGATTTTAGAGTCTTTTGAAAATAAATTAAATTTGGTTGTCAAAACTTAGGGTTTAAGCTCATGGATGAATTCTTGGTTGCTTGAGTACTACTTTGTTTTAAATTCTTAATTGAGGACTTGAGATGAATTATTTTTGCCTAGTGAGATTAGCCTTATTTTGTGATACACATATGTTATTGTATTCTAGAACTTGCTTAGGTTCTTTCAAAATCATATTTCAATGGTTGGATCACATCTATAGGGACTAATCACTTTATTTACCTTTCCACATCAATTTGTCTATTCTACTTGTCTATTCTATTCTAGTTGTCTCTCCTTATTCCTAATCTTAACCCCAATTTTTTCCATGGACTTGTTTGTTTGGAATGTTTCTAATGCTATTTTGCCCGAGACGGACAAAGATTTAAGTGTTGGGGAGTGATTAGTATTTTGGAAAAAGTTTTGTATCAAGAAGGCATTTTGATCCAAAGAAAAAAAATTTTGCAATGGAAGGATGGAAACAATTACACTTTGAGTAAGTTTGAATTCCAAGAAGAAGTGGTTAAGGATGGAAATCAATTGAAGATCCAAGAAGCTGTGCATTGAAACCCATTTGCACTCAATCAGATCAGTGAGACAATTGTTTGTGCCAAAGCAAGAAAAAAAAAATTTTCTGTGAAGCATGATTGGATCAGAATTGCTCACGGTTGTAGCTGTGCTTTGTTCGGAAAATTCAGAACCATATGATAGAAGCTAAGTTGTAGCTGAGTGGGATCAGAAAGGCTGAATGAAGGCTGCATTAAGGCTGAACAAAAGCTGATATGAAGCTGAATTGAAGTTTTCTTGGCTGTAAAATCAGAAATGTTGAGAGAAAACAGGTAGTTCTGAGCTGAGTTGCAAGGATAGCTACTGAAATGATTGAAGCTGATTTCCAATCTGCATGGAATCAGCTTACATGGAAATCTGAAGGCTGCAGTAAATCTATGCAGTGTGGAAGCCAGAATTTCCAGCCGACTTCAATCACCAAAAACTGACTTGGATTGTAAGGTAGCCACTCGACAGTTATTAGAGTTTATGGAGAGCAGAAAAGAAGAGATGAGATTGAAGCAGAAAATGCAGAGAATTCTGTGCCAAAAGGAAAATCTGTGAAACTGATTTGATTAGGAATGACTTAGATTGGAACTTGAATTAAATGGCAACTACTATGAGTTGAATTCGGCTGAATTGCAGCTAACCGAATCTGATCCAATTCAGATTGTTGTGCCAAACAGAGAATTTTGTGCAGGTTAGTGAGTGAATTGTCTTTGTATCAAGATGCACTATAGCTGTACCAAGCAGCTCCCCAAGTAAATTCTGGATTAAGGAAAGGCAGTGCTGGGTTGAAGTTGTTTCTGATAAGAATTTTGGAGCTGAGCACATAAAGACAAAGCTGAAAAGAAGCTGAAAAATCTGAATTGAAGCAAGGGAGAGCTGTAATCTCCCGAGACTTGAATTTGAAGCAGCTGAAAATAGTCTGAAATGAGCTGAGAAGAGCTGAGAAGCAGGAAATTCTGAGCTGACTGCAAGGAGAGCTGATGCGGGCAGTTAACAAATTTAAGAAAGAATTCTGAGATGGAGCTGAACACAATCTGATGCTGGAAATCCAATTCATTGATCAGAGTTTGAATGGAATCTGAGTGAATTCTGAATTGAAG
This sequence comes from Boesenbergia rotunda, assembly GCA_024364735.1. Classification (NCBI taxonomy): domain Eukaryota; kingdom Viridiplantae; phylum Streptophyta; class Magnoliopsida; order Zingiberales; family Zingiberaceae; genus Boesenbergia; species Boesenbergia rotunda. The sequence continues at coordinate 49,754 of JAGFNQ010007676.1, read as the reverse complement.
AGAAAAAAAAAGAAAAAGAAAAAAAAATAGAAAAATCTGAAACAATGGAGAAATCTGTGAGCTTGAATGGAAAAGCAGTGAGGCAGAGCCGAAATCAAAGGGAGGACTTATGAAGAAAATTCTGAAATGAAGAAAGGAAATGGCACAAAATCTGAGCCAAAATGAGGAAGCTGGGCTGCTGAAATTCTAGGCTGAATGATACAAGCTGTCTTGATAGTATTATCTTGAATTGCAGCTGTATAGATCAGAGATTTGAGTGTAGTTAAACTAATCTGGATTGAATTTGAGAGGACTTCTAACCAGGGATCAGAATTTCTGAAAAGGGCAGCAGGTTATCTGAATTAAAGTGCCCAAACCATGAAATGGAGGAAGAGCATGTGATAGCTAAGTTTTTGAGAAATCTTGGACCTTTAAACCTGATCGAATGGAAACTAAGAAGCCAAAAGTGATGAGCACACCCATCACGGATTAGAAGAAGATGGCTGATGGAATGTTCAAAAAAAAAATGCAGTGAAGGCAAAGGCTGAAATTCAATGTGCTGATTTGAATTTGTGAGTGGAACACTTAAGGATTTCACTGCTATTTGATGCAAGTACTATGTGATGCCAATTGTTTGGGAAATCAGAGTCTTGATTCTGAAAATGAATTGACGTGAAGCTTGTGAGCTGACCAAAAGCTGAGAAGAAATTCTGAAACTGCCCAAATCTGCCCTGCATTGCATTATAAGCTGAAAGTAATCTGAATTTTGAGGAGCTATGAATCAAGATATTAAGTGTAAAACGTATCTGAAGTTGAAGGTGCACATTCAATTTCGGATCTAAGAAAAACAAATGGCTGCTAGAAGTTTCGAAGTGGAGCAGAAAAAGAGAAAAGAAAAGGAAGAAGTGGCTGAAATTAAACTTTATGGGCAGAATTTTCAAGTGGGATAATTCAAACTCTACACTACACTAATGGATGCTAACTGATGTTGAGTATTTAAGAAATCAGAGACTTGAAATGGATTTAGAGCAGGAATTTGCAGCTGAATATAAAAAAAAGAATGGAAGAAGAAGTGTGCCAACTTGTAAAGGATTGTGTATCAAGAGTGAGTTGCAAGGGTTGTTTAGTGAAAGTTGTATGTTGAGTATCTATGCTACTTGATATCATACGTTCTCTGATACAAGGCTGATCCGAAATGCTCCATTAGAAGAATTCAGAGCAGAGAGAAAGAAAAAGAAAAAGATTTGATGAGGAGAAAAGAGAAGGATCCAAATGGCACGCAATTGAAGGAAGTCGCACAATGAAGTCAAATGGAGTTTTCTTCACCCAAATCAAAGGCATTATTTGAATTCTTACTCCACCAATCAGATTTGATTTGAAGAGGGGCAAAGCACATTGGAAACATTCTTAAGCAACTAAGTCTTCCACTTTAACCATTTTTTTTTCATTTCCTTGATTTTTATTCCATTTCTTATCATTTCTATGTCTTTGATTTGTTTTTGTAGATGTTGATCCTAATCATGAATAATGGTGGAGATTAGGTAATAAGCAAGTCTATGGTAGTGCAAGAAACATGTGTATTTGAGTGAGCTCCACCTCCACCATCAACTTAGAACTTAAGGAGAGAGCCACCAAAATTTTCTTTGAAAGGCTAGTAATTGAATTCATCTCAATGACTCATGATAGATGAAAAGGCCAAGTTGTTGATTTAAGGACAAGATACTAATCCATAGAGCTTAGATTTTTGAGAATTGACAACCTTAGGTAATTTCTTTTCATTTGCTTCTAATTATGCTTAAGTAAATCTAAGGGATACATACTTAGTGTTTTCGCGAGACGCTCAAGGTTAAGTGTGGGGGAGTTGATAGATACTATTTTATTGATTATTTGAGTTGCTAAAATCCATGATTGACCTATATTTTTATTGCTAAAATTGTGAAATTGCCCTAGGTTTTAGAACTTACCTTTGTTTTGAACTTAATTGCAAATTTGCATAAAATTGGATTATTTGGCCACTAAATTCTTGATCTATTTTTGTAGGCATCAAAGGTTCAAGGATCTAGGGCATATTGGGTCAAACTCGAGTCGGAAGTGACCCGGATCGAATTATCAAGTTTATGATTAAATCTGGGCCGTCCGATTCAAGAACGGCTAGATCTAGGCCATCCGGGACCATCTGAAGCAATCCAAGCTAGGGCTAGGGTTGATCAAGCACCCTGATCAAGATCTGAAGGTTTCATCCCAATCATAGCTAAATCAACCGTTGGATCAAGCTCGGAGGGCTCTAGATCGTCCATTCAAAGACTAAGTTGATCTGGACCATCCGTTGCACATCTGGAGGATCCGAGCTACCACGAGGTAGATCCTGACCCCTGATCAACATCCTCAAAGTTTGGCTCAAATCAGAGCAAGATCAGCCGTTGGATTTTCTCAAATGAATCTGGGCCATCCGTACTTAAGTATTTAATCAAAAATCCTGCGCAGCTTCCCCTTCATCGCGTCTTCGCCGCAACAGTAGCTTCATCCGTGTTCTTCTTCGTTTCTTCAAGTTTTCATCCAATCGAAGGCGTGATCACTCAATCCTTCATCAGAGCAAGGGCTTGGTCAGTGAAGAGAGTCTCAGTGAAGTTTCAGATTTGGGTTTTGCTCAATAGCAAGGCTGCGTGAGGTTTCAGCAGTTTTGCCATCCGATTTCATCGAGCTCAGCTGTGCACCATTTCCACTGCATCCGAGCTGTCCAGAGGGGTTCCTTGGAAGGTTCGGATCATTCCCTAATCACAATCGCAAGCCACCACAGCGAGTTTGGGAAATTGGAAGCAAATTTCGGCTTGAGCAGGGGCTGATTTGATTTAGTAGTAGAGACAGATCTTCAACAGATTTGTTGAGCTTGCGGGTCCGAGGTTCTCCCTTGATTGACGACCAAGGAGCTCTTGAGTTGGAGAAGGGTTGAGGAGTAGCTTAGATACTTAATTTTCATTTTGTTTAGCTGTAGTTTCATTTTCGATGCAATTCTGTTCTAGATTTTCAATTATCAGCTGTCATAGTTTGTAATTCTGAATTGTTTGGTTTCATTAGGTTTTTAATCTTCGAGTTCAGTAATTTAGGAAATTGTTTAGTGATCGATTGAGTTAAATTTCAGTTCAATTTTGTTTAGTTTGCTGCGTGCCAAGTTGACTTGCGGCGTGCCAAGTTGAATTGCTGCGTACCAATCTGAATTATTGCTTATCAGAATTTTCAGTCCCCTTTCATTAGTTTCTGTTAAGTAATTGCTAGTTAAGTTTCCTTGCACCTAGATTAGTTGCTCAAATTTGTTTTGCATTAGCTAGTTTAGCCTTTGATCTATTGCGAAAGAAAATTCTTTAGTTAAGCCTTTAATTTCTGCATCCTTAACTTCAGCAATTCGGTTTCTGATTTACTTTTGCTTCTCTAGTTCTAATTTCAGTTTCAATTCCTTTACTTAGTCTTGCTTAGTTCTCTCCAAATACCCTTGATTCCCAATTGAACCAACCAGCTTAAGAATTAGAGCCGAAAGATTACTGATTTTATAAGTTGGTGTTAGTTTTGGCACAAAGAGTTATCTCTTGCGAGCCAATAGATTTGAAACTTTTTGCATCCGAATTTAGCTTGTTTTTGTGGCATATGATTGTGTTTGAATCAATAAGTTTGCATTCACTTATTTTTGAATTTTATTGGCAGTGGTTGGTTTCCAAAACTCTTTAGCTAGTTTAGTTAAGTTGTTTGTTTGATTTCTTAATGTCGCATGCCATTAATTGTGTTAAGCTTGTTTGTGTCCGAGAACTCCCATCACTGCCTTTACTTAGTTGCTTAGCATTTCTTTTGATTTGTTGAAATCAGAAAACGGTTTTCAAAAATTTGGTAAGTGCTTAATTAGGTTTCCATTAGTTGAGCTCTTTAGTGCCAATTTCTTGTTTAATTCATTAGATCAAGGTTCTTACTTCTCCATTGCGATTTCATTTCCAAATTTACAACCAAAACCGAATTACTTATTCGAAACCTAAAAATACAAACGACATATAAACCAAGCTCGAATCAAACACTACAACTAGCCTCGAGAAAAATACGACCTGTGACCCCTTTACTACGTTTTCATATTTTGATTGCAAAAAGGGTTTCCAGCTGTTTATAAATATCTAAATTCTGACGGATCCATACATTTCGTGACAACTTTAATTAGCTAATCTGGGTCCGTCAATTGTCATATGAGTGTCATAAACTTTCTCATGTGACTATTGGTATGAATAGTCCTTAGACCTAAAGTCACTACGGTTCCCTACATAAGGAGTTATGTACTTTGGTATCGTCAAACGTCACCCGTAACAGGGTGGACTATAAAGGCGATCACTGAGTATGTAATGAATTATGCGGAGAGATATGAGTGATGTAGATGTGATCTATCCTTCCCATATGACGGGAGTGATATCTGTGGGCCCCTTGATCGAGTAGGACTGCTGAAACGCATGACCATGCTCAAATGAGTCAATATGAGATATTGAACTCATTTGTTTGAGTGAGTCTACTCGGGGATCAAGAAACACAAGATTGATTGGGGATGACACGGTCTAAGCCTCATTGGTCAATCTAGATATCAAGGATAGAAGGACAAGGTCATACATTATCATAGTCACGGAGGTTTAGTCGGATCTCGACTTTTCTTGTTACTTGGGTAGCAATAATGCATTGCTAGATGTCGCTCATTGTTTATGTGTCTAATGTGGTTAGGCACATTGCCAATGTCATGAGAACCTATTGGGTCACACACAAAGGACACAATGCTTCGGGAAATCTGATCGGCAGACCTGAGCCCGAGTTGGGAACTCGGGAGGTCAGTTCGGGAGTTGGAGCCCAAGTTGGGAACTCGGGGGTCCGAGCCCAAGTTGGGAACTCGGGAGTCCGAGCTCAAGTTGGGGAACTCGGCAAGACCGAGCCCGAGTTGGAACTCGGGAAGTCCGAGCCCGAGTTAGGAACTCGGGAGCGCGGATCGGGAGGTGAGCGCTCGGGGGACTAGGTCGGCGCTCGGCCGACTGGGTCGGCGCTCGGCCGACTGGGTCGGAGCTCGGCAGACTGGGTTAGGAGCTCGGCACTCGGCAGACTTGGTCGGGAGACCGGTTGGAAGCCCGAGGGGCCCGGTCGGGATTAATGGGATATTCATTAAAGTGTTTAATGAAGGGGAAAAGAAAAGATTCTTTTCTTGCATGGAAAATGATAAAGAGCCACATGAAAAGATGTGCTCTTTATTGGGAAGCCAAAGAGACACAAACCTCTTCATATTCATGGGATGAGTATAAAAGAGGGCTTTGTGACTTTGGATGAGATCTTCTCCTTCTTTCCTTCTTCCTTTCTTCTCTTCTTCCTCTCCTCCCTCCTAGCCGAAACCTTAGTGTAAGGTTCTTGGTGTTTTCGAGCTACCTCAAGTTGCTAGCACAACTAAGGTAGTTCTCCCAAAGTTGAGAGATTGTGTCCATGTGGATACAAATAGAGGCACGGACGCTTGAACGTGCAAGAGATCCGGCGCATCTTAGATGAGCGGGATAAACGAAGGGCACGCTTCAAAGGTATAAACAGTAGATAAATTTATTAGATAGATAGCTTTGTACGAGTTTTTCTTTCGTATGGATCGCTCGTGGGTTCTTGTTTCCGCTGCGTTTTTATTGTTTTGTGCCGGGAGAACCCAACAAGTAGAGGGGGCCTTAGGGGAGGCCTTAGGTTTCTCCCTCTTCCCCTGTCCATCTTCGTGTCTCAGCGCGCTAGAGGCTACCGAATTAGCCTTCTCAATATCTCCGAAAGAGCCTCACCGATGATCTGGGGCTGCTCCGGCGCGTCGGCCTGGTGGTGTGACGGATCTTCGCGGTCGAGGGTGCGAGATGGAGATTCTGGGGATCTCCTTCCGCATAGAAACACCTCACTGTGAGGCTTCCTGCTCAATTTGGTGTTGTTCGAGCGCCTCTTTGATGGCGTTGGCTACCAAGCGATCCAGTTCCTTTTTCGTCAGGACAATGGATTGTCCCACTGGCTCTGCCATCGGTGCTCCTTCTGGTGGTTTACTGGTTTCTCACAGACGACGCCAAACTTGTTTCGGAAGGAATCAACGTCGACGACCAGTCACCAGGGTTCAGTCCATACGGATGCTGACGCTAGAGGAAGAGCTCACACCCTGCGAGATTAACACGAGTGTTAGAGGAACATGCCAGAGGTTGTCCAGCTGAGCCCACTCCGACGCTCAAGTCAGTGCCTTGATCCAGGTGATGAAAAGAAGGCAAAAAAGGTATGCGTGAAGTAGAGAGAGCGTAACCCCCTTACCGGAGGGGTTGGAGTACCTTTTATACCTGAGGTGGTTGTCCCACGAGTATTCACGATCTTCACCATGTCCCCCTAATTGTCAGTTACGGGATCACCTTTTCAACTATCCACACAGTCATTAAGTTCGGACCGTTGCGATAATTATGGGTCATAATCATCCTGTAATAATTGGTGATGATTATCCGCAAATCCGAAGAAAAGGGGAACCGTTACTTAAGGTTGAATGCTTCTTGGGCTCCGCTCCCCCGAGGTGATATCGGGGTCTTCTGGCCCGGGGGATCCCGGGCAATACCCGGTCTACTTCTTCAACCATGTCCTTAAAGATGTGGAAAGAAGATACACTACCCTAGAGAGATTAGCGCTCGACTTTACCTTGGCAGCCAGACGATGACGAGCCTACTTCCTGGCACACCAGATCATAGTTCTCACCAACAGCAGCCTGGGTCTAGTCCTCTCCAAGCCTAAGGCCTCCGGAAGATTGGTCAAATAGATGGTTGAACTGAGTGAGTATGACATCCAGTACCAACGAAGGACCATCATTAAGGCTCAGGCCTTGGCGGACTTCTTAGCTGAAACCTTCGAGCCCCAGACAACAGGAATATGGAAGTTATATGTGATGGATCCTGTAATCGGCAGGGCAGTGGCGTACGCATCCTATTAGTATCTCCCCAAAGAGACACTCACCTTGCCATTCGGCTCGAATTCTGATTCTCAAACAACAAGGCTGAATACGAGGCATTTTTGGCGGGCTCCAGGAAGCTAAGCAAGTCGGCGCCTCGTGAGGTGCACTTCGATTCCCAACTGGTGACTCAAAAAATAGCTGGACATTTCGAAGTCTATAATGAGAAGTTGTGTGACTACATGGAGGCCTTTGGCAAACTCTGGCTCCACTTTCAGGAGGTGAACGTCCAAAAGATACCTCAGACTAAGGATCAGATGGTTGACGAACTGTACAAGTTAGCCAACTCCCTAGCCTAGTGGGAAATTCAAGACTATATCCCCCGTACGTTGCTGGTCTCCCAAGTCTAGCACCTAGCACGACCAGACGACCCCATTAACTGGAGGTCACCCCTCATTGACTATCTAACACAAAGTACTCTTCCTGAAGATTCTGAACAGAGATGGGTGCTATAAAGAAGAGCGGCACGATTCACTCTAATTGGAAACCTACTGTACCAACGGTCCTTCTCCCGACCCTTACTCAAATGCCTCGGGCTGGCAGATGCTAATTATGTACTCCGAGAGATCCATGAGGGCATATGTCAGAATCATGCGAGGGCCAAGACTCTGACCAGCAAGGTTCTCTTGGTCGGATACTTTTGGCCCACCTTACAGGCTGACTCAACTCGCCTGCTTGCTGCTTGCGCCCCCTTCCAGAAGCACCATAACCTCCTCATCGTCCCATGGCATTTCTGAAGACGGTCACCATAGCCTTTCGATTTGACCAATGAGGTATGGACATCATAGGTCCCTTCCCTCTGGGTCCAAAGTAGAAGAAATTACTACTAGTAACCGTCGATTATTTTTTTAAATGGGTGGAAGTTGTTCCCTTGTCGTGTATCACCAAAGGTGGAGTCATTAAGTTCTTGTGGAAAAACATTGTCTATCGGTTCGGGCTCCACTATAGGCTTGTATCGGACAATGGCTGACAATTCCAAAGTCACCGTCAAAAAATGGTGTGAATAGCTCAACAAATAGCAAGTCGTCACCTCTATCGCATGCCCCTAGAGCAATGGACAGGTCGAGGTGGTGAATAGGAAAATTGTCTGAGGACTCAAAGCTAAATTGGACCATGTCCAAGGTAGTTGAGTGGAGGAGCTCCCAAGCATCCTATGGGCTATCGGATGACCCCTCAGGAAAGCACTCAGATGACCCCTTTCCACCGGTTTATGGAGGGGATATCGTGGTCACCGTGGAGGTTGGGGATGAATCTCTACAATGGGTCGCCTATGAAGACCAGAACAACCAGCTACGCCTAATGGATCTAGACCTCTTGACGGAGGACCGAGAGAAGGCAGTAGCCTGGCTCATCGCCTACCGACAACGAATGCGCCTCAACTACAATCAATGAGTCATCCCTTGTTCCTTCCAAACAAGAGACTTGGTCTAGAAAAAACTCATGCCGACCGGAGAAGCTGACAAGCCGGAATCTTGCTGGCAAGGACCTTTCTGAGTCATGGAGAAGTTGCGCTCCGATGTTTATTACATGGAGGACGACAAAGGAAAGAGGTTGGACCAGCCATAGAATGCGCATCACCTGAATCCCTACAACTCCTAGCTCATCATGACCCTCTCACGGTCACGCTCCTGATCTCCCTTGTCATTTATGAATTTTCTTTCCATTTGAATTATTGTACTGCTTTCTTAATGTAATGAAATTAGGATAGCTTGTCATAAGAAGCTAAGTCCAAATCCTCGGGTTGCGGTGTCTATCTCACCCTCCGCGGGTCGAGTTCTAGTTGTATCACCCGCATTCTTTTCAGGCCCCAAACTCCCCCAGCCTCGGACATAGGTGGGGTCGAGATCCTCGGGTTGCAGTGTCTATCTCACTCTCCACGAGTCGAGCTCTAGCCGTATGCATGTGTCCTTTTCAGAGCCCAACCTCCCCCGGCCTCGAACATAGGTGGGGTTGAGATCCTTGGGTTGCGGTGTCTCTCCCCATGTGGGTCGAGCTCTTGCTATATCACCTACGTTCTTTTCAGGGCCCAAACTCCCTCTGCCTCGGATATAGGCGGGGTCAAGATCCTCCACTTGCAGTGTCTATCTCACCCTCCCCCATGGGTCGAGCTCTGGCTGTATCGCCTGCGTCCTCTTCAGGGCCCAATCTCCCATGGCATCAAACATAGGCAGGGCCAAGATCCTCGGACAGTGGTGTCTATCTCACCTCCCGTGGGTCAAGCTCTGGTCGTATCTCCTGCGTCTTTTTCAAAGCCTAAACTCCCTCAACCTCGAACATAAGCGAGGGTAAGATCCTCGTGCTCTAGTGTCTATCTCATCCCCCCCCCCCCCCCGGGTCAAGCTCTAGTCGTATCACCTACGTCCTTTTCAGGGCTCAAACTCCCTTGGCCTCTAACATAGGCGGGGTTGGGATCCTCGGTGTGTGGTGTCTATCTCACCCTTTACGGGTCGAGCTCTGGCCGTATCGCCTGCATCCTTTTCAGGGCTTAAACTCCCCCCGACCTCGGACATAGACAGGGTCAAGATCCTCGGGTTGCAATGTCTATCTCACCCTTCGCGGGTCGAGCTCTGGCCGTATCGCTCACATCCTCTTCAGGGCCTAAACTCCCCATCCTCGGGCATAGGCGAGGTCAAGATTGTTAGCACCAAAAGAAATTTAGATATCTCCACAATAGTATGATATTGTCCACTTTGGATCTAAGCCCTCATAGTTTTGCTCTTGGGCTCTCCCTAAAAGGTCTCATATCAATAGTGATATCATTCCCTTATAAGCCTATAATCTTTCTCATGTGTTTTCAATGTAGGACTATGTTTGCAACCTTGCAATCCCAACAATCCCCCCTCAAACAAAGGAACATAGACCCCCTTAAGCGGAATGTCTTTCCGTTTGATGTCTGATCCTCAACCCACCAGGACGTTCTGACCCTCGATCCACCCGACCTTCTTGGACTTCACCGCCTAGCCGCAACTAGGACTTCTCTGTCTGGTATCTGGTCCTCTTGATCAAGACACGGGAGCCCACCCTTCCTTTGTTCAAGGCTTAACCCATATGGTTAGATCTGGATCATGGCTAGCTGCAACTAGGCTCAAACCCTATGATCTTTCCCATATGTTTTTAGTGTAAGATTATGTTTGCAACCTTGCAACCCCAACAAAGATCCTCGAGCTACGGTGTCTATCTCACCCTCCATGGGTCGAGCTCTAGTTGTATCACCTATGACCTTTTTAGGGCACAAACTCTCCCGACCTTGGACATGGGCGGGGTCGAGATCCTAAGACAATTTGCACTAAGCATCAAGAACCCAAGACGGGTGCCACCCCCGTGCTGAATTCTGGAGAACCCATGACATAGGTGAAAAGCATTCCTTGAGCCTTTCCATTCTTTTTACTAAGTGTCGAAGTATAGGGAAAATACAAAAACAAGAATCAAAAGTTAAGAAGAGCCACGCCATGCCTCACAGGTTTGCCACGTCCTTATCGGGGAGATTGCCAGTGATCCGGAAGAGGGAGATCTGAGGCTTGGGCTGGTAGACCAGAAGGTGCCTAACCTTGGTCAGCTGCTGGAGGGTGTCAGCCACGCCATGTTCTACCATCCGAAGAAGGCATGTCCCCACCAGGTTGTAGAACTCTTCGGAGGCAACGAAAGCCTTCTTTTGTGCTTCCTAGTGAGTGGCCTCCTCCGCTTGGTGCTCCTGTAGTTGAGCCTCCCTGCACTCTAGGAGCCCCTATTACATCCTCAAGCTGGACTGGAGCACAAGGACAATCAAATGAAGGACAACCAGCTCCACTTGTGTCGCTTGCACTTCAGCGTGGAGGCACTCCAGCTCAAGCGTCTGGGCGGTGGCACTCCCTCGACCCTCCGAGCGACAACCCGAGTGGAATTCAATTTACCTTCTAACTCAGGCAGCGTTGTCTCCGACTCATTCTGTAGCACATTCTTCTCTAGAAACTGACGCTCCGTGGCCAAACAGAGGAACTCTTTGTCATCCCGATCGCGTTTAGCTCCACCTCCAAATGATGAAACTACCCCCGACAAGAGGACAGCTCGGCTTTGGCTGCTTCCTTGGCCATTTCTAAGGAGACCCGCCTTTGGGCCTCCTTCTCCAACTCTGCCTCCAGGTGGTGAACTTTCTCCCTCTGCTCCCTCCCCTATCCTTCCAAGGACATCACATGTGCTTTCAAGGTGTCGATCGTATTCTGGTGCTGACTGAGGGCATACTTGGTATTAACGACCAAGGCCATGTTTTCAGCTAGAGCTCTCCTCAAACGTGGGATCTCAATCACACTCAAAGAAGGGTCATCAGAGAGAGGCTTTAGCCAGGCTACCTCCACCCGCAGGTCAGTGACAGTGCCCTGGCAGGCAGACAACTGGGCGGACAGACCCGGCACTTGGGCATTTAGCTCTCGGCAGTCCTAGAACAGCTCGGGGTAGCGGCGATAAAAGATTAGCAGTGTCCATCTCCTTAGCCAGGGCCCATATTTCTGTGCCCCTAGCCACCGCCTCTCTATCCTGCTACCTTGTGGCCAGATGACCCCACATGGTCAAGTCAAAGTGGGCTTCAGCGGGACCCTGGGGAAGGAGGGTTTCCTCTTCCAAGAGATAAGATGGGTCGACCCTAGTCTGCTCGGGGACTACAAGGTGAAGAGAAGGGTTGCACTACCCTGCCCCCCCCCCCCCCCTCTCCCATGCCCCGAACTCAGGTTGGCTTCGCCCGAGGTCGTTGGAGCTAAGTGGTTGGTCCTAGCAGGGTTAACCTGAGGCAAGCAACATCAACGCGCTATTCTTGGGACTGTAGTGTTGAAGATAAGTTGGACGACGCCGAGTTCGGATGGGACTGACCTGACTAAAGTGGAGGCGATCCTGGATAAAAAAAAAACTCTGAGGGAAATAGCTCCCTAGCATCTCCTCTATCTCCTGTGGTGGGGATGGGAGGTGTATGTAAAGAGACTGAGGGCCATCCGGGGACTCCTTGAGGTGGGAGCGAGAAGACTCAGGAACGACCCGTTTTCTCTTGTGAGAGATGCGAAGGGGAGAGTGGGACTCTTCCTCCGAGTCCACCTCATTAGCAGTTATAGTGGCCAAGGCGAGCACAGGACCACTCAACATAGGAGCTGACATCTCAGCCTCCCGCATGAAGTCAATAATCGCTACACCCTGAACCTCCAGCTCGGCCTCAGTCAGGAACGCCATTCAGTTCAAAGTCGCTCGCAACATGGTCTCCGCTGCACTAAATGAGAATATCCTTAGTCAGGAGTCATCATCATGTTCTAAACAAAAATACTCACCAAATGAGAGGGACAACGTAGCCGAATGGTGGCTTAGGCCAAAGGAGTATAGCACGACCTCCTCAACTAGACACTTTTTGTCGAAGTTTAGGCCTGAAAGCTGAGTGTGGGCCCGAGTATATCCCCTCTCTTGGTGTATATCCTTAAGGGAGGGTTGGGCTGGTAGCTCTTTCTGCCAGCAAAGGGGCGCTAGCAAGCCTTGAGGGAGTTGTACAAAAATGAAATTGGGTTTAAACCTCATATTTAACGAAGGCAACCCCCTGATGAGACCCTAGCCAAACCAGGCTGAAAAATAGAAGACACCTTCTTCCACCCACTTAGGGTAGAAGAAGCAGTGAAAAAGGCGCGAGGAGAGAGGAATATCATACAAACAGAAGGAGATAATCCTCCCTTTCAGAATGCGAAAGGAATTGGGACTAAGCTGAGAAATGGAATGTGGAAATAGGTGGGCAACCTCTAGGAAGAAAGGGTGAATCAGAAAATGAAGGCCACTAGACAAATGGGCTTGGAAGAAGGTGACACAACCCTCCAACAGGCGGTTCGGGCGATCAGTGTCGTCGGGACAAATCAGAGCATGATCCTCCAACATATGATATGTAATGCGCAACCTCTCCAAGGAAGCATTGGTGAAACTAGAGTCCACCGTGTGATACCAAGGGAGAGAGGAAGAAACCATCTTTTTCGAAACAAGAAAGCGGAATAACAGAACAAGAAGAGGAAGAACGGTGACTTACTAACCTAGAACAGAAGCACAAACTCTAGAAAGAAGTTAACAAGAATGGAACCGAAAGAAAAAACATAGTCACAAACGAATGGAGATGAAAGGGCCTCACCTCTGCCAAACTTATATACCCTAGCCCCGCACAAGTAGACCATCTAATCCAGGTCTGTATACTGAGGCACACAAACTCAGCCGTCAAATCCAAGACAAAATCCTACAAACTGCCGTGTCATGAAGCATCGTCTCGTACTCTTATCCATCGTCCCATCACCATTAAGGAATCGTGGCCTCATAAAGGAGGGGGCGTATTTCGGACATAGTATAAAAGGGCAAATCATTGCCTCATTAAAAAGGTGTGGGCTATCATGGCGCAATCCTGATGGTATACTGCACCCGCACAAGCTTCCGACACGTAGCCTCCTTGCCTCGATACTTGCAATACAGTCAGTCAAACTGAAGAGACCTCCTTTGACTAGACTAAAGGGAGAGACTAGTAATGTCGGGTCGAGATAAGACCAGCCAGTTCAGGAGGCCACATCGTCGGGTATGAAAATTACGTCATACTCAGGAAAAATCATGACCCAAGCTCTTAATAGACCACGAGCTGAGGATGGGCTCCTCAACAAAAGCTCGAGCAGGGATCATGGAGAGCAGGTCTGAGGTCAAGGTGAGGCTCCCTCACAGAACCCTCTGACTAAGACATATTGTTCGGGGTAACGACCAAAACTCAGTAGGACTCTCACTCGGGGCGGCTCCTTGAGCTCAGGTCAACCCCCGCTCATATCAGCTTAGATCAGTCCCTCGGCTCTCGACCCCCTAGCAGCAGCCCAAGTAGACCCCTATGCTCATCGCCTGGTTATGATTCTTTATGACATGATTAATAGAGGAGCCCTAGTCTCGCATTAATAGCTAATGACTATGAGGGCGTGGGCCTAGAACGGTTCCAAAAGACACGCTCCACTACGTAACACTCACCATAATACACCCCAAATCATATCCCTTCAGGTAATGTACATGAAGATTACAGGATCATGGGACAAGTGGCTTCCCACAACCTTATAAAAAAGTACATCGGTCGCTAGGAACAGGTATGAGAGAATAACCTTTCTACTACTATACCGCAATTTCCTTCCAATCTCCACCTCTAACTTGAGTGTCGGAGTGACTGCACCAGAATCCCTCTGGTCATCCTCCTAACTCATGTTCATATTCTCAGGATACCTCCCCATCGGATCTTCTCAGCGGCCAGACGAGAACCCTTCACCTCCACCGGTGAGTTGTCTAGTGACGAGACGTGGGCAACATAAAAAATGCTTCTTTTTCTAACACTTTTATTTGTTCTTTTAGTTTATCATTTTCACTTTGTAATTTATCATATAAATGTAGTGGGCATGCAGTGTCTAACTTCTTTTTTCAATCTATATATTTGATCCTTAATTTGCATAAATATTTAGTCATTCGCCTTATACAAGAATACAATTGAGGGGGGGCGTAAAAGACATGCCTCACTTACTATGTCGGATTTGAAGTTGGATACTCCCCCTTCATTGTTGTTTTCTTCTGAAGTATCTCCCCCTACATCGATGCTCATCTTGAACAAGCTTTCATTATCTCCTTCTTCTCAATGACTTACCATTAGGACAAGTCCGGTGTATGCCTCAATCATGGACTCTGTCAATAACGATTCATCTCACATTGCTTTCAGGTTCTTGTGCTTGGGCTTTCTTGGCTATTTATCTTTGTTCTTTAACTTCGAGCAGTTGTCCTTTATATGTCCGTCCTTGCCATAGTGGTAGCATCAGATCTTTCTCTTTCCTAGATTATGCTTTTTAACCTGCGTATTAAACTTATTAGTTTTGAAAAACTTATTTAACTTCCTTATTATGTACGTCATTTCTTCTTCATCAGTTGAAGACTTCGTGTCTAGTTCAATCTTCCTCGTGGTTAATGTTAATTCCTGGTTCAGTCCTGCTCTTTGTTTTGAACATCTTAATTCATATAATTCAACTGTAGAAAATAGATTTTTTAAAATACTTATCTCACGATCCTTGAAAATATAATAGAAATCGAATTATTAGAGCAAACATCCATATGTATCAATTATGTTAATATGTAGGGATAATTGATTAATTATTTTCATCATCAATATTTTGATTCAGTAGATTAAAATTTTTATTGATATAGTTAATTAATGTTTAGATTAGACCGATCATCTGATTGATATGATGTTTTGATTGAATAGATTAAAATTTATATTGAATCAAAATTTTGATTAACTCCATCAGAATTTTGATTAAATATATTAAAGTCTTGATTATTATTTCTATTAATCTTTAAATCAGATTTATTTAAATTAATAAAGCTATGTCGAATTTTATAAGAATTTTTCTTTAAAATGGGATGAGTAATCATGGGATGTTAGATTTCTAGACCGCCCACTGTGAGCGCTTCTTAATTTATCTTGGTGGCTGATGGAAAACTTCCGTGAAACTGAGTTGATCATCCTAGGTTCAATATTATCCCACCTGGTTAATTAATTTTTTAATCAGATTTATTTAAATTAATATAATAATTTTTAATTAAATTAAAACTGTAACGCCCGACCTTATATCTACCCTAAAGGCGGGGTTACGGGTCCACACATTCATATCATGCAATCATAACATGTATATCCAAAGTAAACAGTTACAATACATGAACTAGTAATAAGCATGCTTATTGAACACTAAATTACCAAGCAAGGTTTTCCAATCAAATAATTCATTTATATCTACATGCATTTATAACCTAATATGGAAAGCATTTAACACACTATAGCAGGAAATCTCAAATAAGCATACAGCAAGAGTTATCTAGTCTTAGACACATGCAAAAGAAGCATATACAAAAGAAGCATTTATAAGCAACCGGAAGTATTAACATCTAGCATTTTACTGGCATGCATACTATAGGAATTAGACATTAACAATAGTATTATCTAACAGTAGAGTAGTCACAGTCATCATATATTCAGAGTAAAGTAATACAATTTCAATCGTAATTATGGGAAGCAGTTTAGATTCTAGATAAACTAAGGTAGATAGAATCTTTCATCCTTTCCCGAGCCATCACCACACACATCCTCCAATCTTCCCTCTGCCTCTTCCTTTAGTTCGAGTATTTCTTACCGCTATCTGCAGCATAAGAAAAATAACAGGAACTAGTAAGCAAAACATGCTTAGTAAGAATCCGGGCCTACTCGCAAAATCCATATCAATACATCATATCATGTACACAATAACCAGATAGATTTATCAGCATCATAAGCATCTCATCAAAGCATCATAAACATCACATCAATTTATCTCTAAGTACTTTACGGAACAATATTATCACATGATGAGAAAAGTATGTTTTTCAAAACAGTTCCATAACGGTAAGTACTTCAAAATAACATATCATCATCCAGGGCCCAGTTGTCGTACCACATCATCATGCGCGTTCCCTAATAAATTGGGGTAGCGAGCCACCAATCTAATTAGAGCAGGACCCTTCCGTCCTACCAATGCCATGACCTTAACATGCTCATTGGATTTGTTTAACGACCCCCTTCCGAGTCGGGTAGACAACTTTCCAAAGTAAAGTAATTTATCATGAAATTACTCATATAAGTATATGCCTAAAGGTACTCTTAATCACTTCTCAAAGGGACACACCACGCATTCGGGTGCTCTTGATCCCCTAGGGACACACCACGCATTCGGGTGCTCTTGATCCCAGTTTCAATAGAGTATCCTTTTTATGCATATTATCAACCACATCATAATCACATCATATTCATGTCATAAGAGTGCCCCATGGGCTATAAGGCATGCTTTTATACCTAACAAGATAGGTCACATAATTTATACACATATCACATATGTAATAGCATGCTTCATGGTCTCATTAGGTACTTCCCAACCCTAGAACTAGGGTTGGCCGAAACATGCAAGTAAGGGAATTTGGTTTTCCAAGCAAGCATTCATTCAAGCATTTCTACAAACACCTCAAGTACCTTTCATGTTAACAATTGAAACATGGTTTATATCTCATATTGGGATTAGCATTCACTAACCCTAATTTACAAGGGGTGGCCGAATGATAAGGTGGGGTTTCTAGGGTTTTTGGACAAGTCATCATTCACAAACAACACACATATATATACAACACTTTATCTACCATTCTAATCATGGGAACATAATAGGATATCAAGCAACACAAAAACTCTAGCCATTCTTCTCTTGGCCGAAACCTACACAAGGGGTAACCCTAGAATTTTGTACATAAC
Source organism: Boesenbergia rotunda (assembly GCA_024364735.1). NCBI lineage: Eukaryota > Viridiplantae > Streptophyta > Magnoliopsida > Zingiberales > Zingiberaceae > Boesenbergia > Boesenbergia rotunda. The sequence goes on along the minus strand of JAGFNQ010007676.1, from coordinate 32,463 downwards.
ACCATTAAGAAAACCCATACACATTTACCTTAAGTTTTAAGGAATGTATTCTTATAACCAAAGGGACCAAGGCCTCCCTCCAAGGGGGTGGCCGAAAGTTGTAGGGCACTAAAACCCTAATTCTTGTCCTTCCAAAAATTTGGAAATATCGCATATGAGTATAAAGTCCCTAGGGGTACTAACATATATCGAAGCTTAATCAAAAATCCCCTTCTTGGACCTCCAAGCATAGGTGGCCGAAACCCATTAAAGGGCAAAACCCTAGGTTTTGTTCTTTACACCATGAAGAAAATCTATCTACATGTATACCCTAAATCTTAAGGTCTTCCCATGCATCAAGTTGGATCAAAAACCTTCTCTTGGACCCCTTACAAGAGTTGGCCGAAACTTCCACTAGGGAAGTTCTTGCAAATTTTCAAAGGGATGAAACAAACATACATTCAATAACCATTATGCCACAGGCGAGAGGATACTTACATCCTAGCGCTGGAAATTCCTTTAGACCGTAGGGTACCCTACACTTGAAGGGTATGTGAAGATCTTTTTCTTCCAAATCTTCTTTCTAAGAATCCTTGGTCTTGGTAGATGACAAGATCACTTGGATTTCTCCCTCTTGAATTTGCCCTAGGGTTAGAACCCTTGCCTAAGGTTTTTTTTCGAAAATTGGAAGAAGGAAGAAGAGAGGTTTCGGTTTTGGAAGATGAAGAGGAAGAAGAAAAGGAAAGAAGGAAGTTGCTCCAACTTCCACCTATTTATACTTTTCTCATGAAAAGACATGTCTCTTCACTCTTACCCACTTAACAAGCATGTTCCTTTCTCCTTCTACATGAAATATTGCTTGGTTCATTGGTTATGACATGGTGAGTGCAACTAGGAGGTCCAAGGTTCAATCCTTGCTCCCTCCACTTTGCACTTTATTTTTAGCACCATTCATTTCCAAGCCCAATAAACCAAGCCCATCATGAAATTCATAATATGAATAATATTTTATGAATTCAGGATATTTCATAATATCCCAAAAATATTATTTCATAATATTTTTAATATTCCATTTTCATGAATATAATATTTCATGCTAATATTTCATGATAATAATATTTCATGAATATAATATTTCATGCATATAATATTTCATGCATTCATAACATTTTATAGCATGTGATTGCATGAAATTTATAATCATGTCATTATAACCGTTTTCATACATTGTCATGATTTTACATTGACAAATTTGGGGTGTTACAAAAACTAAATGACTTTGGATTAATTAAATTATTTTTATTAAATAAATTTGAATTTATTAAAGAAGAATTATATGTTGGTGCAATGGATGAGAAGTTTCACAATTATTTAAATTTAGATTAATACGTTTGATCTCACTTAGAGTTATAGATATACAAGATAAAAGAAATCTAAGAAGGTCGACGGTTGGATTCTTGATAACAAGAAGTCCATACGGATCGAAAGATCAGATGCAAGGCAAGGGAAGACCATGAAGGTCAACGATCGGATTCTTGGCAAAACGTGGAAACCTGATTAGATCACGAGATCAGATAAAAGGGTAGATGAAGACCTAGAGACGAGGAAGCTCTGGGCATAAAGTCCAGGAACAGGAGATTCATCTAACATGAGACAATGAGGATTAATTGGTACATTGAAAGGAGCCATGTACTTGAGCGTTTAGGGATGAAATATCTTATTTTAGGGTTCACCAATCCATTGGTATATATTGGTGAGCTAAAACCCTAAACCCCAAATTTTGAATTTTACAACAGCAATAGTTGGGTTAAACACAGAATTTGGGGTTTACACAATCATTGTATCAATCGATTGTAAGTTTCGTTAATCATTTGAGAACCAATTTAGAACAAACAAAAGCTTCTCCAATCAATTAGTCTAATCGATTAGGCTTAGCAATTGATTGGTGCAATCGATTTGAAGGATATGTCGAGCAAACCAAAGCTGATCAAATCGATTAGTCTGATTGATTGACCTAGACAATCGATTGGTTCAATCAATTAACATACCATGTAGGGCAAACATAAGTTTGCTAAATCGATTGGGAACTAGCGATCGATTGGTGATGCCCTCCAACGATTATGATTCAAATTGGTATAATCTCAGTAGTTAATCTGGAGTCAGTCACCATTCAATGGATAGTCAACAGTCAACAATCGATTAGTGTATTATGCCAATAAATTGGTAGAGACTAAAAGTGGCAAAATGGCCCTATTTTGAGTTGTTTAAAAGGGTTTATTGCACAAGAATTTATTATTGTTCCATTGATACTCTTCTACTCAACATCAGCCTCATGTTCACATCTGTAGCATCCTTAAGCAACCAAAGGAAGGAAAATCGATCTAATCTTGTAATCTCTTGTATTTCCTCTCTTTTGTTGCTTCTTCATCTTTGTGAGAGCTATAAACTCATAGTAATATTGCTATAATATATTTCTCCACCTTTGGTTTTGATCAGAGAAGGAGGACTTCATTAGTGGTGTTGGATTGGTAATGGTAGGTCTTGGATTAGTTGCTTAAGAAGCGGATACCAAATAAATAAAAAATGTTAGCATTTTGTGTGTGCTTTAGCATGGTGTGTGTGCTAATTTGGTCGCGTTATCAAGTTTTTACTATTCATGTTTAATCAATGAAGCAATCAAAGCTATTTACACCTCCGCCTTTTCTAACTTGTAATGTCCTAACAAGTGGTATCATAACAAGGTCGCACCGGAGGACTCAAATCCAAAGGGGCAAAAGTTTTGAGCTGCAAAGATGTCTTTGAAAGAGAGTCATAGCAACATGCAACGACTTTACTTCGAAGGAAACTGTAAGTATCCCAGGTTAGTTTTGATGTGATCAACCAAGTCAAGTAAGGTCCTGATAGGTTTGATCCATATGATTAAGTGTGTAAGAGCTTAGGAGCATAAGAAGTTGAGCGGAAGACGCAACATTCGATAATGATGGCACCGGAAGGAATTCAACGGGCTCGGTGCATCTGAGAGATGAGTAGATTGCGAAAGAGGACAAAGTGGATGAGAAGGGCGTACGCGACGTTCAAGGGATGAGAAACAGGGGTGAAAGTTCATTCGAGAAGAAGGCCAGGTCGGGCTCGCGTGAGCTCAACTCTGGATGGTTGAAAATCACTGAAGTGGATGAAAGATGAAAAAGTCAATGTGGGAGTTGACTTTGACTAAAAGGTAAACTAAGGCATCTTAGTTGGCTCGGATGAGTTATGTGCAAAAGTAGAACTGAGGTGCCTCAGATCAACAATTATCGTTGAGTGACCGTTTGGCTGCTATAGATAAAACTTATCCAATTGAGGTGCCTCAGATCACAACTGAAGCGCGTCAGATCACAACTGAAGCGCCTCAGTGTCATGTCAGCATAATGGTAACATCCTATTTTGGGCTATAAATAGCCCTTAGAGCTAGGACTAAAGGACAACAACTGTAATACATTTTCCTACTCCATTTCTGAGTTTTCCAAGATTGTAAGAGACTTCTCCACCTTCCACGAAAGAGAAAATATTAGTGGATTTTCACTTCCTTGGATTAGCAACGTCTTTTTATTATTGTTATGCTTCTTGTTATTTTAATTGCTTACTAATTAATCATCTTTGTTAAAGAACAAAAAAATAATCAAGTTCTCAATTTGTAGGGCTATTTACCCCCTCCCCTCCCCTCCTCTAGTTGGCCTGCACAAGACCTACAAATGACATCAGAGCCCAACTGCTTTAGAAGGAATAACCGGCACCTAAAACAAGTAGATATTGGCCGAAGAAGGCATCTACTCACCAAAGTTCAAGGAAGAGTTTGTGATGTAGAAACGTCGAATGGAGGTATTCTTCAAAATCGATTTTGAGTTATTGTTAATCATGAAACACGATTTTGTAGCACCCAAAGATAATAATGGTGAAGACAAGGAACAACACTTATGGACAAAAATGTTGATGCAATCTGACCTGATTGTTGTTTTGGTGTTGACACCGATTTAAGTTTAGGTGAGTGAGTAAATTTGGCTTAAGTCCTGGTCGGGGACTGGGCATGAATCATGATGGACCCAAAATAGTGTAGGATCGGTGCCGTCGATAGAGGGGGGTGAATAAATACAAGCAAAAGTATAATAAATTGAATGCGGAATATAAATGCAAACCGAACAAAACAAAGTTAGAAGATCTGCCGATCTGGACCTCCGAAGTGCTGCGCACATCCTCCTGGAGCCTCCCGATCGTAGAGCCTCGTCTTTAGAGCATTGTCGTCAGTCAGAGTGATCAGAATGGTACTTCGCAGTTGTTGTTGAAGCAGAGGGGTCGAAGCCCCTTATATAGGCCTCCTGGGGGCGCCCTAGACACTGGGGGCGCCCCGATAAACCCGGTCAAACTTTATCCCCGCGTCGACCTCGCTGCAGCTGATAAAACCTTTGACCAGGGTGGCCCGGACCTCCTCGGTGCCCTCATGAAGGCTTATCTATGTTTCGGACTCGAAACAGCAAAAACAGGTTTGAACCCAGGCGCCCCGGACGCTCCGGGCGCCCCTCTTGACACCTGTTCTGCCTGCTTCACCAAAGATTATTTTTTACACTCTGGCTTGGGCGCCCCCAACACTAGGGGCACCCTGGAAGATGGGGGTGCCCTGCTTCAAGGCTCCAGTTCTTTGTTTCGCTTGCTTTGTCTTCCAATTTTGGTACCTGTAAGATACATAAACACAAAGCACATATACATACAATATTAGCCTTAAGGACTTGGTTCGGGCTTCGGATCTCCACAAAACCCTAGGTCGAACCGGCGCAAGTTCTCACCATCGAGAACGCACCTTTCTCCTACTCCTTCTAGGAGACGGTTGCCACCCAGTCCTTCGGGTGGACTTTTGCTTAGCTTCCGATACTTCCGGACCTCGAGACGCCCAAACCCTGACCCGTCTCTACTCCTCTCCTTAGTCACCGCTCAGCTAAGTTGCTCAGTCCCTTGGACCAAGACTTTATTCCCTAGCAGTCCTTCGCCAGGTCTTCATTCCCTAGCAGTCCTTCGCCAGGTGTCTAGCAGCCCTTCGCTAGGTCTTCTATGCCTAGCCATCCTTCGTCAGGTGCCTAGCAGCCCTTCGCTAGGTCTTCTATGCCTAGCAGCCCTTCGCTAGGTGCCTAGCAGCCCTTCGCTAGGTCTTCTATGCCTAGCAGCCCTTCGCTAGGTGCCCAGAAGTCCTTCGCTGGGTCTTTGGGTTCCGTTGCCTAGATTAACTAGGACTTTTCTTCAACTTAGGTCACTTCTCCTTTGCTCCCCTTTGTCTGTTCAATGCATCACTGACTTAAGTATATTGCCAAACATTAAAACACTTAAAGGAGAACATCATTGATGCAACTTGCACCAACAATCTCCCCCTTTTTGATGTTTGACAATAACTTAAGTTAGATTGGTTGAATGGGCTAACTTACTATCCTTGGGATAAAAAAAACAAAAAAAATGATATAAGTTTTGAAACTATATTTTTGATCTTTGGGAGAAAATTTTTCTAACTTAAGCACACCTCTCCCCCTTTGTCATACATCAAAAAACTTTAAGAAAATACTTGCACCAACAATGAAAAACTTTTAGTTCTTTTTGAAAATACTTAGTGCAAAATTTTTGAAAGCATTGCATTTTGAATGATATATTGCATTTTTTTGAAAAATGCATAAGATGCTATGCGCTTTGAAAAGTACAAGTACTTTAAAAATTATTATGATTTTTGAAAAATATAAGTACCTTTGAAAAATGTATTGAATTTTTTGAAAAATTAAGTACTTTTGGAAAATGCATAATTTTTGAAAGAATGCTATTTTGAAAGATATAAATATTATGCATATTTTGCAAGTACTAACTATTTTTGAAAAAGATGAGACATTGAAAAAATATATGTAATTTTTGAAACATAATATTTTACTTGACTAGGTTTCTTTTCCAGTTTTACACAATCCTAGGAAACCTTGTTAACCACAAGGACATTTTCCTAAGTGTCCTGGAAATTCTTCAAACTCAAGTAAATATTAACAAAATTTTGCCAAAAAAACGATAGTACTTTTGAAACTATATGCTAGTGGATTTTGAAAAATGTGTGAACTTTTGAAGACCCAATATTTTACTTGACTTGGTTTATCTTACAGTGTGTCACCATCCTGGGAAACCTTGTTGACTACAAGGACATTTCCTAAGTGTCCTGAAAATTCTTCAACCCAAGTAAACATTATTTCAAAAATAATTTCATAAGTCACACAAATTCTAACAAATAGAATAATAGTATTTTGAAGGACTTAGATTTTTAGCAAGATTTTGAAGATATGAAAACATGTTATTAAATAATTCTTTTAATTTGACCTCCCCCTAAACTTGACTCAGTCCTGGGAAGCTTGTTGACCACAAGTACTGTTCCTCTGAGTCTTAAGGTTTGATTCAGATTAAAAAGAAATATTTAACAAAAAAATGAATAATTACCAAAAAAACTTTTCTGAAATTCTTCTTTTGACTCAGACTCCCCCTAAATTTGACACATCCTAGGAGTCCTTGAAAATCATGAAGTGGACCTTTCCTCTGTGTCTTTAGGGTTTATCAAACTCAAAGAAATAGGTAAATGTTTGAACATATAATTTTTACAACATAAACCCTTTTTGAAAACACAAGTAATAATGATTTAAAGCACAGTTTTCGAAAAGTATTTTTCAAATGATAGTAATGTTTAAAGTGTAATTTTTGAAAACCATTTTAAAAGAAAATGAAAAGCACTCCCCCTGTACCCGATATCGTTTGACTCTATCTAAGTGCCTTAAGGAACTTTTAGTGTTGTCCTAAGGGGCTTGTGTCTAATTGTGTAAGTCAAACACTTTTCAAAAGAATATAATTTTTGAAAGCATGTACTGTATTGGCAATCAAACAAGGATGAAATCCATACAAATATTATTATGTTAAAGCACTATTTTGAAAATATATTTTTAGAAAAATATTCTAACAATTTTGAAAAATAATTTTGAAAAATATTTTTCAATTCATTAGTCCTTAACATCTCACCCATTTTAGATGTATCAATACAACAAGCATGGTTGCCTTATAGGTGTATTGTGAGATGCTTGAATCATTTTTTTTTAATTTATTATTAACTCTAAGATTTAATTGAAGCTTGTGTTAGATTTGAATTTGACAAGAAGTAACTTGAATTTGAATTTCAAAAATTGGCTTCCACGTCTTGGCGAGGCACTAGGCCTTCTTTGGCCGTAGCCTTATTGGATCACTAACCCTTTCCTTGACAAAGCCTTTTAATGAAATTTTATTTTTAAAATTACTTTTTGAAAAATTCTAGTCTAACTATTTTGGGTCTTGGATCGGTAGCTTCGGCTAGTTTCACTAGTCTAAAGAGACCGAGTATACTTGACCTTATTAGAATTGGCTTCCTTAACGTACTATCATCTCATCGCCACCCAATACTAGGTTGATCAAGATTCAATTATTCTTTTTCCTATAGCCGTTCTAATATATGCATAAAATTTAAATATGAATGGCATGTCATGTATTTAAAAGAAGTAGCAAATGCATGGCATGGCAATTATGCATGAGTCAAACAATTCAAATCATTTTAATTACGTTTCTAAAGATGTATCAAATTCCCGATTTGATACATGTCGTGTGAACCCGCGAATATGACAACCCACTATGACATATTTAATTTTATTTAGTTAATTGTTGCGGTTTGGATAAAATTTTATTTCAGTTTGAGTTTAAGTTATTTACGATTTTAGTTGGATTCAAGTTAACTAAGAATTAATTGAAGTTGAATTAATTAGAAATTTAAATTTAATTTAATATAATTTAATTTAATTTGAATTTAATTTGAATATAATTTAATTTGAATTTAATTGAATTTAATTTAATTTGAATTTAATTTTAAGTTAATTTGAATTTGAATTTAATTTAATTTGAATTAAATTAATATAAAATTAATTTAATTTGAATTTAATTTGAATTTAACTTAATTTAATTTAATTTAATTTAAATTTAATTTATTTGAATTTAATTTGAATTTAATTTAATTTGAATTTAATTTAATTTGAATTTAATTTAATTTAATTTAATTTAATTTGAATTTAATTTAATTTAATTTAATATGAATTTAATTTAATTTGAATTTAATTTAATTTGAATTTAAATTAATTTGAATTTAATTTAATTTGAATTTAATTTAATTTGAATTTAATTTAATTTGAATTTAATTTAATTTGAATTTAATTTAATTTAATTTAATTTTAATTTTAATTTAATTTAATTTAATTTGACTTTAATTTAATTTAAATTTAATTTAATTTGAATTTAATTTTATTTAATTTTATTTAATTTAAATTTCGAGTTTAATTAAGATTTAATTCGACTTTAATTAAGATTTAATTTGAATTTAATTAATATTTAATTAATTTGAATTTGAATAATTAGGATTTAATTAATTTGAATTTGAATAATTAAGATTTAATTAATTTGAATTGATAAGGTTATAATTAATTAATGGTTGTGGATTTAAATTCATCATTTTCATTATTTCGAAAATTTCTTCTTCATCTTTATCTATCTTTTCAAATTTTTCTAACAATTCGGATTTATTTGAACCTTTGTAATTTTTGTTGACTATGGCCCTAATCTTTGATAGTTCCATATCCTCCTTATCCTCAAAATTATATCTTTTAGTATCCTCAAAATAGGAGGTGTAATTTGGGCCATTAGTTAAGGTTTCGTAATAATTTTTAAGATTATTTATGATTAGGTTATTATCTAGGAGAATTTCAATATTATCTTCAGAATTATCCTCAGATACATCTTCAATATTTTCAAGAAATTCAAACATAATCTCTAGATTATCCTTAAGATTTTCAGAATTAATTTTTGGATAATCCTTAAGATTTTCAGAATTAATTTCTGGATTATATTTAGATTTTTTAAATTCGAATTTAGAGTTATACAACGGATTTTCAAATTTGAATTCATAATTATCTAAAGGATTTTCAAATTTAGAATTATCCTTAAGATTTTTGAATTCAGATTTATCCTTAGGATTAAATTTATCTGAATTACAATTATCAGATTTATCTGAATTAAAATTATCAAATTTATCTAAATTAAAATTATCAGATTAAAGATTATTAGAATTAAGGTTATGATAATTTATTTTAGTAATTGCTAAATTAATATTATGAATTAAATAATTAATTTCTGAAATTTTAGTCATGTCTGTATTTTCTAATTTATCATGCAAAATATTAATTTTACTATGCAGTAAATCTAATTTAACAGAAAAATTAACTGAATTATCTAAAGACAGTGCAGGAATTTGTAAAACTTTTGGAACATAAATCTTACGTACCTTCGCCGGACACTTGTTTTTGTAGTGTCCGTACTTCTCGCATTTGAAGCATCTGATGTGGCTTTTATCTCTCCGGACTCCTGGCACTGGTGTCTCCCTTGCTGCCGGTGATGAACGATTTTTACGAGTAGGGCACTGATTTTTATAGTCCCCTCTCTCCCTGCATGTGAAGCATATAACATGGAGTTTAAAATTTGACATTTAAAATTAAATTATACCTGATTCACTCCTGGGCTCCCCCTCAACTCCTGGCGTCGTTGCTCCGTCGGCGGTTAGTCCGGTGAAGAGCGGCTCGACTCTGATACCAATTGTAGGACCGGTGCCGTCGATAGAGGGGGGTGAATATCGATCGTGAAAAACCTTCGTAAAACTTTCGTAATTCTATCGTTCATTCTAGACACAGAGTTAGTAGCAGCGGAAAAGCAATAGAACGAGCGAACAAAACAAAAGACAGTTTACACGCGGGATTTATTTACTTGGTTCCCGACCCCCCAGGGTCAGTACGTCCAAGGACTATGTACTCGGCGTGAGTCCACTATTGGTCTCCTTTCTGGAATTTCCGGAGGCAGAAAAACCCGTCTTACAATACAATAATCGCAATCACAAATATAGAAAATTAACTACAGTAAAATTAAAGAGAACCGAACAGAACAAGTTTGAAGCTCGACCAATCTGGATCTCCGAAGTGCCGCGCACTTCCTCCTGGAGCCTCCCGGTCTTAGAGCCTCATCTTTAGCGTGTTTTCGTCGGTCAGAGTGATCAGAATGGTACTTAGCAGTTGTTGTTGAAGTAGAGGGGTCGAAACCCTTTTTATAGCACTCCTGCGGGCGCCCTAGACACTGGGGGCGCCCCAATAAACCCGGTCAAACCTTATCCCCGCGTCGACCTCGCCGCAGCTAATAAAACCTTTGACCAGGGCACCCCGGACCTCCCGGGCGCCCTCATGAAGGCTTATCTGGGTTTCGGACTGGAAACAGCAAAAACAGGTTTGAACTCGGGCGCCCCGGACGCTCCGGGCGCCCCGCTTGACACCTGTTCTGCATGGTTCACCAAAGACTATTTTTTACACTCTGGCTTGGGCGCCCCCAACACTGGGGACACCCTAGATGATGGGGGCGCCCTGCTTCAAGGCTCCAGTTCTTTGTTTTGCTTGCTTTGTCTTCCAATTTTGGTACCTGCAAGATACATAAACACAAAGCACATATACATACAATATTAGCCTTAAGGACTTGGTTCGGACTTCGGATCTCCACGAAACCCTAGGTCGAACCGGTGCAAGTTCTCACCCCCGAGAACGCGCCTTTCACCTACTCCTTCCAGCAGACGATTTCCACCCAGTCCTTCGGGTGGACTTTTGCTTAGCTTCCGATACTTCCGGACCTCGAGACGCCCAAACCCTGACCCGTCTCTACTCCTCTCCTTAGTCATCGCTCAGCTAAGTTGCTCAGTCCCTTGGACCAAGACTTTATTCCCTAGCAGTCCTTCGCCAGGTGCCTAGCAGTCCTTCGCCAGGTCTTCATTCCCTAGCAGTCCTTCGCCAGGTGCCTAGCAGCCCTTCGCTAGGTCTTCTATGCCTAGCTGTCCTTCGCCAGGTGCCTAGCAGCCTTTCGCTAGGTGTTCTATGCCTAGCATCCCTTCGCTAGGTGCCTAGCAGCCCTTCGCTAGGTCTTCTATGCCTAGCAGCCCTTCGCTAGGTACCCAGCAATCCTTCGCTGGGTCTTTGGGTTCCGTTGCCTAGATTAACTAGGACTTTTCTTCAACTTAGGTCACTTCTCCTTTGCTCCCCTTTGTTTGTTCAATGTATCACTGACTTAAGTATATTGTCAAATATTAAAACACTTATATGAGAACATCATTGATGCAACTTGCACCAACAAATAGATGTCACGAATGTGGGTCTCAAATTTAGATATTTAGACTAAAAACCCTAGCTCACAAAGTAAATGTAGTAAAGGGGCCACAGGTCGTATTTTTTCAAGGACTAGTTTAGGATGTTTGATTTAACCTCGAATTTGTGTGTCATCAAATGTTTTGGGGCTTTCGAATAATATGGGGGTTTGTTTTGCAAATTCGAAGGAAATAACAATAACAAGATTTACTTAGCTGAGCAAATAAGATTGCAAAAATCACACTTAAACTAAGCAACAATTAAACCATGCAACTTGAAGGGATAAAATTTGAATTTAAAGCTAAATTGAATGCAAAGACACTATAACTAAGGAAAATTGAGAATTAAATTAGATTCGATGGACTTTGTGTCTAACGGGAATTTGGAGAAATTGAAACACGTAAAGCTTAAGTAAAATAGAGCATGAACTGGAGCTAGACTGCCTAATCGGTTTACAGTCCGATCAGAAGCAAGCCTGATCGGTTGACAGACCGATCAGATGGAGCTTGGATCGGTCGACAGACCGATCAGTGCCTAAAAAGCTACAGATACAGAACTGAATATGCGAAGAACAAAATTGCAAAATGAAAATTAACAAAAACTAAACATCAGACTCATCCCTCAGTGCGAATTCTTCTTGTTGTCACTCAAGAAATAGCTACGAACTCCGCAGCTGACAAATCAATAGCTCCTCAGCTCCCGCAATCAATTTCAGCTGCAATCTTACCGGCAAGAAAACCAATCCTCCGATCTCTTCAAACTTGATGTGTGGGAATGCGATGATGATTCAGGAACCACCAGAGCAACTCAAAGAACCCCTCCGACTTGCATCCGGTTGATGAGGATGGAGAACAAGCTTGAATCGATCCAAAAATGGCAGAACTGGCGAAACCCTCACCTAGCTCTTCTCAGCGATGATTTGATTAGAAAACCTTGCGGAGATGCGAACCTGATGATCTAGAATCCAAACTGAGCTCGATCCTGATGTGGTCGCGCGCTCGAATGAAGAAAACTTGAAGAAAAATGAAGAACACGAAGAACAGTGGCTTGCGGCGAAGACGCGACGACGCGACAAAACTGAGGGATTTTTCTTAAGTATTAAGCAATGGACGGTTGAGATTGACTTGGCTTAATCCAACGGTTGGATCTTCTCCGATTGAACCCTAAACTTCCAGATCCCAATCTGAAGGTCAGATCTACCTCCCCTCAGTTGGGATCAATCTGATCTGCCCTGGATGTCCCAGATTCACTTGCCTTTCGAATGAACGGCTCACAGTTCTCCAAAGCTTGATCACCTTGATCTGAGCCCGATTCTAACCCGACCTTGACCCAACTTGACCTAGGTCCATGTTCCTTCAGCCGACAAAAGTCAGATTCAAATTAAATATCAAAACATCTCAAAATCGCAAAGATTTGTAATTAAGCCCAAAATAGAATTAACACATGGAACCTAGGGTAAACTCAAGATTAGGCATGTAAAATATGGGTCAAACATGGATTTTTGAGCCTAAAATAATCAATAAAATAGCAGTTATCAAATCCCAGTGAGTGAAGCCGGGTCCTAGTGAGTGAAGCCTGGTGACGGAAATCACGGTGAGTGAAGTCGGGTCCTGGTGAGTGAAGCCAGGTGATGGAAATCTCGGTGAGTGAAGTCGGGTCCTGGTGAGTTGAAGCCGGGTGACGAAAACCCCGGTGAGTGAAATAGGGTCCTGGTGAGTGAAGCCAGGTGATGGAAATCTCGGTGAGTGAAGACGGGTCCTGGTAGGTGAAGCCGGATCCTGGTGAGTGAAGCCAGGTGACGAAAACCCCAGTGAGTGAAGCCGGGTCGTGGTGAGTGAAGCCAGGTGAAGGAAATTCTGGTGAGTGAAGCCGGGTCCTAGCGAGTGAAGCTAGGTGACCGAAACCCTGGTGAGTGAAGCCAGATCCTAGTGAGTGAAGCTAGGGTTGAATTGGTCGGAGCTGGATCGGTCTAGAGACCGATCAGGGAGTTGGCACTAACTCCTGATTGTGGATTGGTCTGGTGACCGATCCAGGGAGTCTAATCATTCTGGTGAACGATCAGAAAGAGAACAGAATGCTTCTGATTGGCTTCTGATCGTTCTGGTGAACGATCAGAGAGAGATTAGAATGGTTCGGTGTGGTTTCTGATCGTTCTGGTGAACGATCAGAAGAAGGGATCAGAAAGAGGTTGGAGAAAGGTCTAAGTGACCTGATCGGTCACTTGGACCGATCAAGTTCTCCTAGACCGATCAGGCTGGCTCCTGATCGGTCCAGAGGTGGTCTGATCGGTCAGACGCTCTGATTTTGCTCTGAATCTTTCTGATACCTGCTCATTTCTTTGTGATGTGCTTTGCTAAGCTTCTGTTGAGTGTGCAGGTGAGACAGGGATGATACAAACTAAGGAGAAGAGTCAACGGTGACTTTCACCGTGGCAGGTTTGTCTGTTTTCTGTTTCCAGGTCTCAACGGCTTCTGGCGCGGCTGGTGACTGACCGGAGGCTAAGCTGAAGGGGTCTTCAGTGGACTGAGTGCTCAGTGGAGTCAGTGGGTCAGGCTGTGGTTCACTGGGTGCTGATGGAGTCTAGCGATGGTGAGCAGAAGCTTAAGAAGGAGCTGGGAAACAGAGGAGCGGAGAGAACAAACCGAAAACAAGAGGAGTTTGGCTGGGTTGTTTTGAGCTCTCTGTAGAGTTTTTTACTTGAGCGTTCCTGTGACACTTTTGTGAGTTATTCTTCTCATTGTCTCGTGAGCTTAACTGTTATCATCTTGAGACTGTTTGTGGAGAGGTTTCTCCACCGATAAGAGGCTATTCTATCCGGAGTTCCGAGGGGGCTTGATCTGCTGACGATCAAGGGATCACCCACCTCACTGGCACGCCAAGGAGTAGGGGCAAGTTATCTCCGAACCTTGTACATCGCTGTGTTAGCATCTGATTTGTTTGTTCTTTCTGGTTTTTGTTTGTGCTTTTGTTTCTGCTATTTGTCTTCCGCTGCTAATCTCTGATCGCAGAAAGTTTCAAAGAAGCAAGTGTTTTGTGTGTCTGGCTATTCACACCCCCCCTCTCTAGTCATCCAAGGTCCAACAAGTGGTATCAGAGCAAGGGGCTCTGTCCAACAGTCTAACACCCGAGAGCTTACAAGGATGGCCATGAGGGAAGGCTTCAGCACCTACCGACCTCCATTCTTTGACGGAGCCGACTTCCAATATTTGAGGTCAAGGATGGAGTATTACTTGAAGACTAACATCAACATGTGGTTCGCTGTCACGGAGGGTTTCTCCCCTCCAAAGGATGCTGAGGGAAAAGAGCTCGAGTTCTCAAGGTGGTCGGTAGAACAAATCCGAAAGGGGAAAGCTGATGTGAAAGCTGTGGTCACCTTGCAATGTGGGATGACCAAGGAGCAGCTGATCAAGGTTGGCCCATTCACCACTGCCAAATACCTTTGGAACAAGCTCATTGAGCTCCATGAAGAAACTCAAGATACCCGGAGAGCCAAGAAAGACCTTCTTCTCAGCCAACTCCAAAATCTCTCCATGGAAGAAAATGAAACAGTAAGTATGCTTCATGGTCGGTTCAAGGAAATCTTCAATGGCTTGCATTCGATCAATAAGAAGGTAGAGAACCGAGACCTTGTAAGGTATGTCCTCAAATCCTTCCCTAGGAATGCCTTATGGTCATCCATGGTGGATGCCTACAAGGTATCCAAGGATCTTTCATTTGTTAAATTAGAGGATTTATTTTGTGAAATGGAACTACAGAGATTGCTAACCAAAGCCCAAAGGAGAAAGGTGTGGCTTTTGTGGCAGGTGACAGAAGGAAGAAGAAGAAGGAGAAGAAGGAAAAGGAGGAGGAGATAAGCTACTGTCACATGACCTTCATGACCTTAGAAGAGTCAACCAAGGAGAGAGGAGACGAATCAAGTGACTTCTCAACCGCGGCTTCATCATCTTCGGATGATGAAGAGGTAATCTCTCCGAAGTTAGATAAATACAATAAGACTATTGCATGCTTAACTGATTTGTTAAAGAAATCTAAGGTCAAAGTACAATCGTTAAGATTAGAAGTTGAACAATTAAAAACCTCTAAGGATGAAGTAAGTGATGACTTGCATGTTAAGATTCTTGAGGATGAAAATAAGGACTTGAAGAGTGAAGTTGAAAACCTTAAGAATATTCTTGAGAAATTTTCAACTAGCTCCAAAACTTTAGATATGATACTTAATTCCCAAAGAGCGGTTTACAACAAGGCCGGTATAGGTTACCGACCTAAACAACCTACCTTTGTTTCATTGATGTCAAGAACGCATGTGAGTGTTGGTGCAGAATGCACCTAAGTCAAACCTGTGTTTTGATAATGGCAACATAGGTCAAAAGTTAAGTCTTTCTTGTTTTCTAACAAGTTAATCTAGTGTGCAATGAAAGCCCTAGCAAAGGACCGCTAGGCACTGGCGAAGGAATGCCAAAGTTAAAAGCCCTAGCGAAGGACTGCTAGGCGCCAGGCGAAGGACAGTCTGGGACTGAAGACCTAGCGAAGGAATGCTAGGCACCGAGCGAAGGGCAGCTCGGCATCCAAGATCTGACAAAGGATCGTCAGACAAAAGTCCAACCAAAGGAACGGTTGGCATCAGGTAAATTCTCCCGAGAGGAGTAGGTGAGGACGCGTTCCCCGTCGAGGGAACTGTAGGCGTCGGTTCGACCTAGGACTCCATTTGGGAGACCAAAGTCAGAACCAAGACATCTAAGGCTGTATAAAATAATAATTAATTGTTTTATTGTGTTTTGGACTAACCATGGATGCAGGACCGAAGGAACGTGTGTCTGCAACTCAGAGAGCCTCAAAGGAGTGAGGCAGCAGCTGAGTAAGGCGCCCTGAGTGTCCAGGGCGCCCTCAAGGTGAACCAAAACCAAGCAAAGCAAAAAGGGCTTCAGCTGTTTACTGAGCAAGGCGCCCTCAGCAGCGAAGGCGCCCTCGTCAGTGAAGGCGCCCTCAGCAGCCAAGGCGCCTCCAGCCCAAGACTGCGAAGCTCCAGCTTTATCCACAGCCGAGATTTCTGCGCGGAAGAAGTCAGCCAAGGCGCCCTCTACGACCAAGGCGCCTCCATGGTCAAACTTAATCCCTGTTCGAGCGGGATAGAAGTTGACCGAGCGATCTGCGGATCGCTTGACACGTGGCAGGGCGCCCCCGACGTCCAGGGCGCCCCTGGGTGGTATAAATAGCACCCAATGCCCAAGCCTTCAACATCAACTTCGTACCAAAGCCTCCACGCTCTTCTGTGCTCACGCCTTGTTCCGAAAACTGCCCAACTCGAGCGACGACGTCCTGCTGCTCCGGAAAGTCAACCCACAACCGGACGTCGGTAACAGAAGAAATTTTTTTATTAAAAAGTTTATAGTGCTATACTTGTAAATCTCTTTCTGTAAACTGATTTTGCGTTCATATAGAATTGCCCAAAGTAAACGATCAACGATCGTGGGCCTTGGAGTAGAAGTCGACCTAGGCTCCGAACCAAGTAAAAAATACTGTGTTCGCGTGTCTTAATTTCTTTCGGCTGTGCAAATTGCTCTCTTCATAAATTCGAAAAGTTTTGTCGATATTCACCCCCCTCTATCGACTCTATCGATCCAACAAGTGATATCAGAGAGGGGTTATTCAAACTTGGTGCAACCACCAGTTTGAAAATTTCTTTTCGGATTTTCGAATTTTTTTTTAAAAAAAATATTTTTTTTTCGTTCGATTTTTTTTTAATCGAGGTTGGTGCGACACCCCTCGATATTTTATTTCCTAATCCAACACTACTAATCCAAGACCTAGTCTTGGAAAATTTGTTTTTCTGTCGTTTTTTTTGTTATAGATCCAATGGCCATGCAAGAGGGATTCAGCACCGCCAGACCTCCGCTTTTCAGTGGAGAAGACTTTCCTTACTGGAAAAGTCGTATGGAGGTCCACCTGAAAACTCAGGTGGATATGTGGATCATCATCCAGTCCGGTCTGGAGATCCCCCGAAACGCTGAAGGACAACCACAAAGCTACTCCGAATGGGACAACTCCCTTAAACGCAAGATAGAAGCCGATGCAAAAGCGACACAAACCCTACAATGCGGGCTGACAAAGGAAGAGCTGAACCGCGTGGGCCCCTTCAACAGTGCAAAAGAGCTATGGACAAAACTGATCGAGCTGCACGAAGGGACTTCAGATACTCAGATCAGCAAGAGGGATCTGCTACTAAACAAACTCTACACCATCAAGATGGCCGACAACGAAACAGCAGCCCAGCTCCACGCACGAATCCAAGAGGTAATGAACGGTCTTCACACAATAGGTCACAAGGTTGAAAACCGTGACCTAATAAGGTATGCTCTAAACGCCTTCCCTAGAAACACCTTGTGGGCATCTATGGTAGATGCATACAAGGTCTCTAGGGATCTTTCAAAAATAAAATTAGACGAATTATTTTCTGAACTAGAACTGCACGAACAAACTAACACCAATATGGTTGAGAAAGGTATTGCTTTTCTTGCAGGCAAGACTGGAAGGACAATGAAGAAGAAGCCTGAACCTGAAACCGAGTCTAACTCAGACTCAGATTCAGAAGAAGAAGAAAGAGATCAAACTAAGCTGGTCCGGCTCGCTCGAAGCTACTACAAGGAGCTGAAGAACCGAACCAACAAACGGAAAACCGGCCGAAGAAAGGACGAACCAGCTGAACCAGCAAACAAGCCCAATGTAACCTGCTACGAGTGCAAGAAAAAGGGCCACTACAAGTCAGAGTGCCCTAACCTAAAGGAGACTAAAAAGACAAGAAGAAAGAAGGCACTACAAGCAACCTGGGACGAGTCTTCCTCAGAAGAAGAAGAAGAGGCACCCCAGTCCAACCTCCTAGCTCTGACCGCCTCAGATAAAGTCGAGACTGAGTCAGAAACAGAACAAGAGGACGGCGAGCTGACCTTCACAGAAGACGGAGAAATTAAGGTAACAGGTTTTAATATATCGCAATTAAGTGAATTAATTTCTTTTCTTTCTCGAGATTTGGCAAAAGCCAAACTCCGGGTCGAAACCCTCCGACAGGAAGTAAAACTCCTGAAAGAGGGTGCTGACTCTAAACCCTTAACCGAGAAGGTTCAGGAAGGAACTCCTACTCAAGTTGAAAAACTTGAAAAGGAGAACTCCTCCCTGAAAACTCAGGTTAAGGATCTTAGATCAGCTTTAGAACGATTTACATCTGGTTCCAAGGGTCTTGACATGATACTTGGAAAACAGAAATCAGTTCTAAATCGATCCGGACTTGGCTACCGAACCAAATCCCGACAAAGATCATATTTGACTGTACTGAATCAGTCCAGAGGAAAATTTCAGGCATGGGTACCTAAACTGTGCCTGAACCAACCGACTGGATCAAATCAGTATTGGGTCCCCAAGGACAAGATTCACATCTTGCCTAACCATCACCGTGGCTTTAGTCCAGGGGGAGCCAAACTGAAAACTATATTCATTATTAGATAAAATTGTTATTCTTGAGTTCAATTGCTTGATTGATTGTTTATTTAATTTCTACAAATTACCATGCTTAAAATTAGAAATGGTTAGTATAAGGACTAAACAGACTTAGCTGAAATTTGACAACATAGTATTAGGTGGAGGTGAGATGATAGTACGTTAGGGAAGCCAATTTGGCGGAACTAGCCGAAGCTACCGATCCAAAACCTAAACTAGTTAGACCAGAAATTTTTCAAAGAATTTTTGAAAATGAAATTTCATTAAAAGGCTTTGTCAAGGAAAGGGTGGATGATCCCATAAGGCTACGGCCAAAGAAGGCCTTGTGCCTCGCCAAGACCTGGAAGCCAATTTTTGAAATTCAAATTCAAATTATTCTTTGTCAAATTCGAATCTAACACAAAATTTCAGTTATTTATAGATGTGAACATCTTTTCAAAATTTTAAAATTATTTAAGTTTTCAAAATTTAAATTGTTTTCAAAATTAATCAAAATTTTTAAAACTATCAAAACCTGTCTCACAAAACCTATAAGGTTAACGTGATTAAAAACCCTAGATTTGGGTGAGACAGTAAAATTAAGACTAAATTATGATTCCTTTAATACCTGTATTGCAGTAAAATTCTATATTTCAAACCATGGTCAACATAGTCAAACCACGGTCAACATAGTCAAACCACGGTCAACATAAGTCAAACCACGGTCAACATAAGTCAAACCACGGTCAACATAGTCAAATCAGGTCAAATCTGGTCAAATGCACTCCCTTAGGGTTAAAAGCTAGTCCTTAGGGCGCCCAAATCCGTGTGGGCGCCCCAAGGCTGGTCAAAAAGTCCCTCTGCTACTGCACGCTGACCAGGGCGCCCTGGAGCTTCAGGGTGCCTTCGTATACCCCTTTATTGGTCAAAAGCTGCCAAAAGGCAGCTGCAGCTCTGGGTAGAGGCGCCCTCTCCAGTCAAGGCGTCCTCCCACAGTCCTTTCACGGCAGAAAGCTGCCGAAAGGCAACGACAGGCCTGGTGAAGGCGCCCTCACTGGTAGGGGCGCCCTCACCAGTCAAGGCGCCCTCCCGAGGAAGGGCGCCCAAAACCGCATATAAAAAGGGGCTCCCTTCCCCTTCTTCTCTTCACACCCAAAACACTTCTCCTCCTCAACTTTCAACCTTCCAAGAGATCTTGCAACCCTCTCAAGTTCTCAAGCCCTCATCTTCAACAATGCCTCCCCGAGCAAACCGGTATATTTTTTTTGTTAATTTCTTTTCAATTTTTCATTAAATGCACATTTCTTTAAGTATACATTCCTTCTCTTAGAAGACGGCGACCTAATCAGGCAGAACCCGGTACTCAACCTAGTCCTGATCCTAGGTTTCCCAACTTAGAATTGTGTAATAAGTTCTCTCGTACCACCTATAAACCCATTAAGACAAGCTACTTGAATAGACTATTCTTCACCCAATCCTGTCCCCTAGCTATGAACGTCATAAACCACTACCAACTGGATAATCTTGTATTCTGCACCCACCCAATCAATACTTCCTTATGTGCAGAATTTTACAATAATATCATTAGACAGGATAATCTCGTGTTCTCCACCATGGTTCAAGGTATTCCCCTAACTATCACACCAACTTTACTCAACCGATTTCTAGGACTACGACTCTCGCAGTCCACCTTCTGTTGTTACCCTTCTAGGGAGCCTCCCTTTGATGCTCCCTACTCTGAGATTACCTTAGATACATTGCACTCATATTTCTTTAGGCAACCCGTGGCCAGACGATTTCAGTCTGTCGAATTAGAAGTACAGGACTACGCCCTATATAGGGTCATAGTCCGATGTATCCTACCATTATCTACCAGGGATGTCACCACTATGCGTCCATTCCACGCCTTTCTACTGTATGCCATGATTCACCAGCTTGACATCGACATAGGACTTCATATATTTCAGACTATCCTACACGCATCTAGTGTTACCACACAAGGGCAGGTACGCACACCTTACTGCCACATTATTACGTCCATATTACATCACCACGGTAGAAACATTACCGAGGGAGAGATGGCCGCCTTAACTGACTACGATGAAATAGGCTATAGAAACTTTGCCCTAGCTGGTATAGAGGTGTCCGGTACCGGGGTCTTGTCCTGGAGACGTCGGAGAGCAGCTCCCCAGATCGATTCGGACGAGGAAGTCGAGTACGACGTCACAGATATAGCAGCAGAAGCCCGAGCCCATATAGACGCTCCACCGACACTCTACGAGAGAGTGACCCGTATGGAGACACAGATACAGAGTCTCCGAGAGGAGGTCGAGGCTTATCATATAGAGCAGATGGACTCTCGCCGAGCTGATAGAGAAGTAGCTGATGCACGATTCTTAGAGATGATGGCACGATTCGATTCATGGCAGCCGGGTCCATCTGATCATCCCGGTCCTTCGTCTTAGATTTACTTCGCATTGTACTCAAAACTATCTGACTGCCCCTACTCGGTAGGGTTGACTCGTGTTTGACTGTTTGACTGTATTTGAACCTTGATTACCTGCTTTATTTTCTGTTGATCAAATTATGAGTAGTTAGGATTGTGCTTTGTAGAATAGATTAATTTTTTTTCTTGATTTAAAATTATTTTTAAAAGAATTTGAAAAACTGCTTTACTCAATTTCAAAATCAGTTTTCACTTTCGACGTAGTTTTATTTTTTTTTCAAAACTACCCCCTTTCAAAACTAGGGATTTTTCGAAAATGGACTTAGCCTAGGCCCTAACTCTAGAACTGCATGCACCTATAGACTTAGAAGCCAGCATCTCACAAGCACCTTAGGGTACTGTTGATTGATAACCTAGAAAGGGTTGAGATGCTTAGGTCTTTGCCTTAATTCAAGATGCTTTAAGTCAGTGCATCTGCAGTAATTGGGGCACTAAATACAACTTATACAGCAATCAAGTTAAGTGTCAAGCTTAGAAAATCTAACTTGAACAGAAACACTTAACTTGACTAACCCTAGCAAAAACTACTGTATATAACAGTTAGTAAGTAGCTAATTGGGTTAGACAGGTCCCTACAGAGAAAATTGATTGATTTAGTGTAAATCTAACTGGTTCAGTACAGCAAATTATTATTTATTTTCTTTATTCATGCTACATTTATCTGTTTTGATATATGGCAAAGGGGGAGAGAAAGAGATAGGAAAAGAGAAAAAATTATTTTTCAAAATTTTAAATTATTTTTTCAAAATTTTTCTTTATTCAAAAAGGTTCAAAAACATACTTATCCTTTATGCAAAAGCTTAAACTTTTTGAAGAAGTACTTAAGTTCTTAAAGCTTTCTAGCTTCAAAATTTTTTTCAAGCTTTCAAAATTTTTGCTAAGTACTCTAGCTTCAAATTTTTTTCCAAGCTTTCAAAATTTTGCTAAGTACTCTAACTCCAAAATTCTTTACTCAAGCTTTCAAAATATTGCTAAGTACTCTAGCTTCAAAATTTTTTCAAGCTTTCAAAATTTTGCAAAATACTCTAGCCTTTCAAAAGGATCTAACTTAAGCTTGTCAAAAAATTTTTTACTCTAAAGCTTAAGTTTTTCAAAATTGTTAAGTACTAAAGTGTTTCAAAACCTACTAAGTACTTAAGCTTGTTATATCCTACCGAGTACTTAAGCTAACATTTTGAGTACTTTAAAACTTAAGACTTTAAAATTTCTTAAGTACTCTAATTATGCTTTAAAAAAACTCTACTATGTATTTTTAAGTTACTTCTAAGTACCTAAAACTTAAGTTTTCAAAGTACAAGTAAAGTTTTTAAAACCCCACGAATTTTTGAAAAATCTAGGGGGAGATTCCTTCCAGGGGGAGGGAACAAAAGTTAAAACTTTTTCATGTCTTGTTTAAACTTAACTTTTTGAACTAGGGTTGCCATAAATCAAAAAGGGGGAGATTGTTGGTGCAGAATGCACCTAAGTCAAACCTGTGTTTTGATAATGGCAACATAGGTCAAAAGTTAAGTCTTTCTTGTTTTCTAACAAGTTAATCTAGTGTGCAGTGAAAGCCCTAGCAAAGGACCGCTAGGCACTGGCGAAGGAATGCCAAAGTTAAAAGCCCTAGCGAAGGATTGCTAGGCGCCAGGCGAAGGATAGTCTGGGACTGATGACCTAGCGAAGGAATGCTAGGCACTGAGCGAAGGGCAGCTCGGCATCCAAGACCTGACAAAGGATCGTCAGGCAAAAGTCCAACCAAAGGAACGGTTGGCATCAGGTAAATTCTCCCGAGAGGAGTAGGTGAGGACGTGTTCCCCGTCGAGGGAACTGTAGGCGTCGGTTCGACCTAGGACTCCATTTGGGAGACCAAAGTCAGAACCAAGACAGCTAAGGCTGTATAAAATAATAATTAATTATTTTATTGTGTTTTGGACTAACCCTGGATGCAGGACCGAAGGAACGTGTGTCTGCAACTCAGAGAGCCTCAAAGGAGTGAGGCAGCAGCTAAGTAAGGCGCCCTGAGTGTCCAGGGCGCCCTCAAGGTGAACCAAAACCAAGCAAAGCAAAAAGGGCTTCAACTGCTTACTGAGCAAGGCGCCCTCAGCAGCGAAGGCGCCCTCATAAGTGAAGGCGCCCTCAGCAGCCAAGGCGCCTCCAGCCCAAGACTGCGAAGCTCCAGCTTTATCCACAGCCGAGATTTCTGCGCGGAAGAAGCCAGCCAAGGCGCCCTCTACAACCAAGGCGCCTCCATGGTCAAACTTAATCCCTGTTCGAGCGGGATAGAAGTTGACCGAGCGATCTGCAGATCGCTTGACACGTGGCAGGGCGCCCCCGACGTCTAGGGCGCCCCTGGGTGCTATAAATAGCACCCAACGCCCAAGCCTTCAACATCAACTTTGTACCAAAGCTTCCACGCTCTTCTGTGCTCACGCCTTGTTCCGAAAACTGCCCAACTCGAGCGACGATGTCCTACTGCTCCGGAAAGTCAACCCACAACCGGACGTCGGTAACAGAAGAAATTTTTTTATTAAAAAGTTTATAGTGCTATACTTGTAAATCTCTTTCTGTAAACTGATTTTGCGTTCATATAGAATTGCCCAAAGTAAACGATCAACGATCATGGGCCTTGGAGTAGGAGTCGACCTAGGCTCCGAACCAAGTAAAAAATACTGTGTTCGCATGTCTTAATTTCTTTCCGCTGTGCAAATTGCTCTCTTCATAAATTCGAAAAGTTTTGTCGATATTCACCCCCCCCCTCTATCGACTCTATCGATCCAACAGTGAGATCATCTAAGGTTCCTAGGGTTCAAAAGAAAATGATCAAGGCATGGGTGCCAAAATCATGCATTAAAGATGCATTAGGTCCCAAAATTTGGGTACCTAAAACCTCTATATTTAGAATTGTATAGCTTTGGTTGAGTGGGAGCATCTATCAACATGGGTTGTTGATAATTGGTGCTCTAAACACATGGTCATTCCTAGTTAGGGATATGCTTATCATTTCCTCCATTTAATGGATATTTACTACCTATGAGGAATGATTCTTTCCCATCTCGAATTTAGATGATTAGAGTTAAATGGAAATCATAAACTCCATACCCAATATAGATACATAGAAAAATTTTCCCATTTACTCTATTTATTGGTGTCACTAGAGAATTTTCTCATTTGTATTTTATATACTATGATTTATCAAGAATACTCCAATCTAATTAGGTCTATGGTTAAGAAAAATGGACTTGATGCAAACTTGGGTTTATGAATTATCTAATTTATCCAATCCTGATGAATTATCAAATAGAATTGAGAGTTAGGTCTATGGTTAAGACAAACTTAGATCTATGGATTATCAAAATTGGTTGAGCAAACATGTTATCAACATACTTGGAACATAATTGATCATTCATTGAAATTGATACAAACTTGTTTTTGGTATTTTTTTTAATCCATAAAAATTCTTGATTCTTGATGGGGAATAAGGCTTAGTTAAGGGACACAAATCATGTTGTTTATGTTGGTTAAGGGATTTCTTGAACTGTCAATTGTCAATGCAGTCTGATATCCGAGTTTTAGAATTCATCTGAAATATGATTGGTGCACAGACCGATCAGGCCTCATCCTGAATGGTCAATGTGACCGATCAGAGATCTCTCTGATCGATTCACAGAATGATGAAGCTCTGACTTATGACTTGCTAATTGACATTGTCTTTTAACTATTAATTGGCATTTAATTGACATTGTCTTTTGATTCCTTACTTGACATATGATGTGTATACATTGTTGCCATGATACATTTGTGGTATATGCTTCTCATATGCAATTCAAAATTATCCATTTATTTTGGGTTTGGGAGAGACCCTTGTTTAAGGGGGAGTTTTGTTTAAACTTAACAACCAGACCCTTTTCGGTGTTTGACAAAGGGGGAGAGAATGGTTGATTAAGTTTAGGTTTTATTGGGTTTGATACAAATTTAATTATTATAGGGGGAGGACTTTGATCCCCTTGCGATAATGGGAATTTGAATTCTATTGATTGCTAATACCTAAACTTAGAATCGGGTAGTCAAACAACAAAAAGGGTGAGATTGTTGATGCAGTCTAACCTGATTGTTGTTTTGGTGTTGACACCGATTTAAGTTTAGGTGAGTGAGTAAATTTGGCTTAAGTCCTGGTCGGGGACTGGGGACGAATCCCGGTGAGTGAAGCCGGGTCCTGGTGAGTGAAGCCAGGTGATGAAAATCCCGGTGAGTGAAGCAGGGTCCTGGTGAGTGAAGCCAGGTGATGAAAATCCCGGTGAGTGAAGTCGGGTCCTGGTGAGTGAAGCCAGGTGATGGAAATCTCGGTGAGTGAAGTCGGGACCTGGTGAGTGAAGCTAAGTGACGAAAACCTCGATGAGTGAAGCCGGGTCCTAGTTGTTGGGACCAGGTGCATGTTGACATGGATACGGGTTCGTAATTTTAAAATTTAATTATGTGCAGCGGAAGGTTTAGCATAAATAATTTCTCCAACTATATTAATCATAAACTAATTCCATGGTTTGAACATGTTGAGGTTCAAGCCGGGCATGGATGTGTCCAACAACCCAAACGAGAAACAAAACTCCGGTTCTAACCATATTAATGGAAGGTATTGGCCTTAATATTTTGTAAGGGGTTTTGGGTCTCATCCTTTCTTTTCTAAGCACATTCATGACATATAATTATGTCATGTACTAACGATTTCCTTAATAAAGTATGTATGTGACTTAATTTATCAAGTCTCATTAATTGAATTAGGAACCGGATTTCCTAATTCTAATTTCATACTTTATTCGTGGAATTGTTTTGGGAAACAATTTTCTAAATTGTCATAATCAATTTCGGAAATAATATATTTAAGACTTTGATTTCTCTAAATCAAATCTTATTAAATTAAGAGACAGATTCCCTTAATTCAACCACATATTATTTTCATGAAAATCTTATTTAAGAAAACTCTATAGGAAACCATTTTTCTAATTAATTTTGGAGACAACAATATGTAAGAGCACCACCTCTTAAATCAAATAAGGAAATTATCGTTTGAGAATCACCTCAAAATTTTTAAGATTTGATTACATATTTTATTTATGGATTTACTAATTTCAACAAATTATTTTCTTTGGGTGGCTCCCCGAGACTCAGATACCCAAAAAAAAAGGAATTTGTTGTAAATCTAATTTGGTCCGCTCCCTGAGGCGTAACCAAATTAAACATGACAATTTTATTCAAAATAGGAAATTAAATTACAACAACTAACTTTAAATTGGACGGCTCCCCGAGGCTCAATCCAAAATAAAGAATTATGTTAATAATTTAAAACCAATTCGAATTTAATTGTCAATTAATAATCCATAAATTTGTCTAGACTTTCTTGAAAGAAAGTGTCCAAAATTGCGAGATTTCATAATAGGTTTTCAGAATAATTGTAAGTTTCTGGTACAAAGAAAACTTACATATTTCCAAAATAGGAAATTTCCAAAATTGGAAAGTTTCCAAAAATGGGAAGTTTTCACAATTATCATAATATTTTAGAAACTAGGATATTTCAAATGTTTACGAAATTTCATGAGGATTTCCAAATTTTGAAATTCTTAAATCTAAAATTTATCATAATTGGAAAGTTTCCATAATTGGAAAATTTTCCAAAATTGAGATCATGATAAAGTTTTCCGCAAAACAATTATATGATTATGTCGAACACTAACCGGCTCTGATACCACTGTTGGGACCGGGTGCATGTTGACATGGATATGGGTTCGTAATTTTAAAATTTAATTACGTGCAGCGGAAGGTTTAGCATAAATAATTTCTCAAATTATTTTAACCACGTATCTAGCATGCAACCTTATGTTGTGCAGACATGATCATACATTTAAAATTTTGCAGAAAGTAAACTAATTTACTTAATACCTCGCGTAACTCGTAGAAAGGGATGAGATCCAACCGTAGCGTCCCTTGGAAGCTCCGCCTCTATTCGCGTCCACGCCGAGTTTTCTTCGGGATGACTTCGCAAAGCCACGAGTTTCATGCCGACAAGAACTACTAGATTCTCCAAAGGCACGACAAGAATACCAAGAGAGAGATGAAAAACTAACCACCAAACGAAGAACGGAATCAAGATTCCGGGAGGAAGGAAGGAGTCGCGCCCGCTTCTTCTTCTTCTTCGGCTTCTTCTTGGTGGTGGAAGCTCACGGCAAAGGGGGAGGGCTCTAGGGCTGGCGGCACTAGAAGAGGGAGAGGGAGAGAAGGAGAGGGAGATGTTGGGAACGAGATGGCTAGAGAGGGGGGGTGAATATAGCCAATCACTTCTTCTTAGAAGAGTTATCAAATTTCTGCACTTGAAGTTATTAATAGCACAGCGGAAGTATGGGAAAACAAAACTTGCAGAAACTAAAAACCAAAACCTAACTAGCAAGATTAGAAAGATCGCTAACAAGGAGATTTTACAAGGTTCGGGGATAACTTGCCCCTACTCCTTGGCGTGCCCTTAAGGTGGGCGATCCCTTGATCGTCGGCAGATCAAGCCCCGGTGATCACCGGATATGAAGCAACCTCCTTCTCGGTGGAGAAACCTCCCCACAGTGTGTTTCAAACAATGATATAGAATGAGCACAAAGAAACAACAAGAAGGATCTTACTCAACCACTTAGCAAGGACAAAAACACAGCAAGCTTCCCTGAGCTCCACCCAGTGGCGATCTCACGCAGAACCCTTCTCCGTGTCTTCCCACTGTCGGACTCCAAGCCTCTTGTTTTCTCCTTCAAGCGCTCAAGTATGATGATTGCTTCTCAATAGCTTGCTCAGAATGATTGAAGAACTCAAGAACAGCAAGCTTAATGTGGAGCAAAAACAAAACGCAGGAACTCAAGAGCACACGACTCAATCATCACTGAACACTACAACTCTCGTTCCTTTTGTTTCTCCGCTAAGCAACAGATGATCTCATCTCCAGCAGCCTACAGCTGCTCACTGCCAATGCGCCAGCTACACTGAACCCTAACTGAACTTCCTGAGCTCCCTCAGCCAAGCTTCAGTCAGCAGCTTCAATCCTGCATCCAGCCGTTGCAACCTGTGTGGAGAAAGGGACAAACCTGCTCTAAGGAAAGCTCTCTTTGACTTCTCCTTGAGTGTTTGAATCCTCCCCTGTCACCTGAAACTTACTCAGAGTATTAGAGCAGCAAATCAAACAGCATATCAAATATCAGAGGAAAGTGGCAGCGAATCGGTTGTGTTCAGACGCGATCAGAGCGTTTGACAATGCAATTTGAATTAAAGTGATCGGTCACCGGACCGATCAGAGAGCCTCCTGATCGGTCACCAGACCGATCAGGCTGGTTCCAGACCGATCAGGCTCCGTCCTGATCGATCCCCAACGCTCAATCAGAAATCGCGATTTCTTTGAGATTCTCCTGGACCGATCACCAGACCGATCCCAGGTCGTGGATCGTTCACCGGACCGATCCACCCTTATATGAGGCGATTTCTGAGTTTCACAGGCTAACCCTCCTGATTGGTCAACTGACCGATCAGGGATCTTCCTGATCGGTTAGCAGTCCGATCAGGTCATCCCCAGACCGATCAGGCTTCGTCCTGATCGATCTTAGTGAGGAGCCCGCGAAGCTGGATCGTTCAACAGAACGATCTGCACAGTGATCCTGATCGGTCAGCAGACCGATCAGAAGCAGTTCAGCAAGGGAACTCAACCTCACTGCTTGCTCCCTGATCGGTCACCAGACCGATCAGGAGCCAGTCAGTGGGTGAAACACATACTCCCTGATCGGTCACCAGATCGATCAGGAGCAACACAATAGGTTCCCAACCTCACTGTGTGCTCCCTGATCGGTCGCCCGACCGATCAGTCATCGCTGGATCGGTCACCCGACCGATCCACGAAGGAGCAGCGTGCCAAAATCCCTGATCGATCACCAGACCGATCCAGGGACTCAAACTCAGCCCTCCAAGCTAAGTTTCCATCCACCTTAGCCCTCCAAGCTAAGGATTTTCCATCTAACCCTCCAAGTTGGGAATTTGCACCTAACCCTCCAAGTTAGGACTTTTCACCTAGCCCTCCAAGCTAGGACTTTTCCCCCAACCCTTCCGAGTTAGAACTTCATCCAACCTAGCCCTCCAAGCTAGGCACCTGACCCTCCAAGCCAGGACTTTTTCACCTAATTCTCCAGGATGGGAATTTGCACCTAACCCTCCAAGTTAAGACTTTTCACCTAGCCCTCTAAGCTAGGACTTTTCACCCAACCTTTCGGAATTAGGACTTTTCCAACACCTGGCTTCACTCACCAGGACCCGGCTTCACTCACCGGGATTTCCAACACCTGGCTTCACTCACCAGGACCCGGCTTCACTCACCGAGATTTCAACCTAGCTTCACAAGCTAGGACCTGGCTTCACTCACTAGGGTTTCATGCCCAGTCCCCAACCAGGACTTTAACCCAAATTCGCTCAACCAAACTTAAATCATTGTCAAACACCAAAACAACAATCGGGCCAGACTGCATCAACAGGAGAGAGGCTAGGCAAGAATCCTTGATCTCTTGGATTGATTTCCAAGCCTTGCCTTGGTTCCCTTTATATAGTAGTCTCTCAATCGCCAAGTCTCCTTTTAACGGAATAAATTTTCATAAGAAATTTTTCTATGAATTATTCCATTATGTCATGTTTTTATTATAACTTAATTTATAATAAAAACAACCATGTCTCCCCTTTTATTATGGAAAGAAATTTCTTTATATAAATTTCTTTATCATGGTAAATCAATCCATTATTGATTTTATAAAATAAAATAAACCAATCCATGGTTCATTTTAATTTCCATGAAAAATAAATTTCTTTATATAAATTTCTTTATATAAATTTCTTTATCCATAATCTTATAAAACAAACCGCGCTCGGTTTATTTTATAATTTGAACCAAACAATTTGGTTCTCCCCTTTTGATGTGGTCGGCCAAACAAAGAGGGTGGGGACCCTCTTTGGCCGGCCAAACCCAAGCCGAAACCATACGAATTAAACTCATTTAATTCGTCCAATAAGTCTTCAAAAGACTTAGCCATTTTATGCTTCCGATGCGTCTCTGAAAATTCAGATTCGACTTATCTCTCTTGATCGGAAAATCCAATTTTCAACTCGTTTTAAATCCCTCGGATTACTCGTAGTGCGTGTGACTAAATAGGCTTTCGATTTATGTTGGTCGTCTATAATTAACCAACTATAGAATGATCATGAGTGGCACCTAGTAGTACATCATGATCCCCAATTAATCGAAAGATCAACAGTTGACCTCAGAAATAATTCTGAAACCCTTCAGCAGCTCTAATGAATCGTGCTTCATTCCCTTCACCATCTTATACCCACTTGGTTTAGGACACGGTCTATGTGTGTCAGTCCCCACTAGGCTATACGTCACACCTAGCCCAAGTAATATTTTTTTCTCGTCCAACGGATTCTAATTAATCTCATGTTTCTGAGAGATTCATACTCGGAACATGTGATGCTCTGGCCAGAGGCTTCGAGTAACAATCGGACGATAGGCCTTGGGTATACATCTCCTCGCAAGGAGTGGTGAATCCTTTATAGGTTGTTCAAACATCTTCGGGCACTTCGGCTTATACCCAATCATCCTGGGTCCACACCTCCTTGGAGATGCTTGCTTAAGATGTCAAAGTATAAGTCTTCATAACCAAGATGACTTGAGCACCGCAAGTCAAAGAAACATCGCACTTAAGCTGCAGTAAGAACTTCATTGACATATCTATATGCAGATTACCACATAAAGTTTTACAGCTAGTCACTCCAATGAACTAGTTCCCTTAACAAGAATTCATGTTTATCTCCGGACATCCAAATGTCACCAGCCAGTGAGAATCAGCTGATTAGAGAATAACTCATGCTAGTCTCAACAGAATTGATAATGTCCGTATTTATCAATTCATCGACTAGGGACAATTTCAATACTTCACAATTGCACATGTAGAGATAATCACTAGTTGTGAATTCATCACAAATTCTCTCATGCAGTGAATTGTATTGCGGACATTCAGTAAAAGAGTTTAAGATCTCAATCAAATACACGAACATGTATACTCAAATAGTGAATATTCATTTATTAAAGTAAATGATTACAATCATAAGGCGATTGCCTTAGGACACTTCTCTCATATTACTAACAAACTCCCACTTGGCCTAATGCCAATCGCTACGGTATCCAATACCACAGGCTCTAACATGACCCTCAAACTTGCTTTGAGGCAAGGCCTTAGTTAAAGGATCCGCTAAATTCCTTTCAGTGGGAATTTTCTCAATTTGTATATCATTCCTACTTATAATCTCTCTGATCAGATGATAGCGGCGAAGCACGTGTTTGGATCGCTGATGAGACCTTGGTTCCTTTGCTTGTGCAATAGCTCCATTGTTGTCGCAGTAAACCGGTATTGCTTCATCAATGGTTGGAACCACACCAAGTTTCGAGACAAACTTCTTGATCCAGACTGCTTCTGTTGCTGCTTCCGAAGCCGCAATGTACTCCGCTTCCGTGGTAGAATCCGCTACAGTGTCTTGCTTGGAACTCTTCCAACTTATTGCGCCTCCATTCAAAGTAAATACGTATCCAGACTGATATTTGGAGTCATCATTATCTGTCTGAAAACTAGCATCTGTATACCCACGTATTACCATATCTCCTTCTCCATATATTAGGAACACATCCTTAGTTCTTCTTAAGTACTTAAGGATTGTCTTGACAGCCGCCCAATGATCCATTCCAGGATCAGATTGGTATCTGCTCGTGACGCTCAGAGCATACGATACATCGGGCCTAGTACATAACATAGCATACATGATAGATCCTATCGCGGATGCATAAGGAATCTTATTTATGCAAATCCTCTCATCTTCTGTGCGCGGACACATAGACTTTGAAAGGTTGATCCCATGCCTGATGGGAAGGTAACCTTTCTTGGATTTCGACATGCTAAACCTTTTTAGCACTCGGTCTATATATGTAGACTGCGAAAGACCAAGCAATCGTTTTGATCTATCTCTATAGATTCTAATCCCAAGGATATATGTTGCTTCTCCCAGGTCTTTCATGGAGAAAGTTTTGGACAACCAAATTTTAATCGACTGTAAGACTGATATATCGTTTCCTATAAGTAATATGTCATCGACATATAATACTAGGAATACGACTGCACTCCCACTAACCTTCTTGTAACACAA
>JAGFNQ010007675.1:0-20369 GCA_024364735.1 Boesenbergia rotunda | reverse complement strand
ACTCAAGATAAACCTTGCAGTTTCTTCGCCAGTGACCCTCCTTGACATAGTGATGGCAAGTGTCTTTTAGGGTATTTTTAGTCTTTTTGGCCTTTTTCTTCTTTCCCTTATTCTATTCATTGGCCTTCCTCTTAGAACCTTTCTTCGAGGAACCAACTAACAGTACCGTCTTTTGATCCTGCTTCACAGAAAGCTCTACAGTCTTCAGCAGGTTGAGCAACTTAGGAAACTGGTCTGGAGTTGCATTTTCAGGAGGACGGTTGGGAAGTTGATCTTCAAGGACATAAGCAAGCTTCTCTGCCTTGAGGACTATCCTCAGGTTTCGAAGCCAGTCCTTGAAGTTTGGCCCAGTCAGTTTATTGGTGTCCAAAATAGAATGCAAGTTTAGGGAAGACATGATCGAGTGATTATCCTAGAAATACAAATTGAGATTATGTGAGAAGAATGATAAAGAATGTATCAATATACATTAATTAAAATCCTATTTATTTATCAAATTGAATAACCCTTTTTATCAATTCGGGAGATTGTAGGAGCATCTCCAAATAGGTTGATATCCAACCATAGATAAGAACAACCATGGCTGTGGCCATCAAATTTTTCTTAGCTATGAAGGTAGGTAATTATACTGATTACACATCACATATATGTTACTATCACTTTATGCTATCAACTAATTGAATCTTTGCATAAATCATTGGGTTGTTAACTCATTAACAAGTATGCAACTTTATACATAGCACCCAACTGCACCTCTCTTTGCATCGACCTTGGCTGTGGCACAACAAATCGATGCTCCAAGCTTAAGGCTGACCCATTAATCAAGAAATAGTTTTAATATGGTTGGAGCTCATTCAATCGTTTAGTCAGGCTTGGATGTGTCCAACAACCAAAACTAAGGATTGACCTCTGACTCCAACTATATTATTCATAAACTAATTCCATGGTTTGAACATGTTGAGGTTCAAGTCGGGCATGGATGTGTCCATCAACCCAAACGAGAAACAAAACTCCGATTCTAACCATATTAATGGAAGGTGTTGGCCTTAATATTTTGTAAGGGGTTTTGGGTCTCATCCTTTCTTTTCTAAGCACATTCATGACATAGAATTATGTCATTACTAACGATTTCCTTAATAAAGTATGTATGTGACTTAATTTATCATGTCTCATTATTTGAATTAGGAACCGGATTTCCTAATTCTAATTTCATACTTTATTTAAGGAATTGTTTTGAGAAACAATTTCCTAAATTGTCATAATCAATTTCGGAAATAATATGTTTTAAGATTTTGATTTCTCTAAATCAAATCTTATTAAATTAAGAGACAAATCCCTTAATTCAACCACATATTATTTTCATGAAAATCTCATTTAAGAAACTCTATAGGAAACCATTTTCCTAATTAATTTTGGAGACAACAATATGTAAGAGCATCACCTCTTAAATATATTTCATTCATGGATTTAATTAATTACAACAAATCATTTTCTAAGGGTAGCTCCCCGAGGCTCAGATACCCAAAGAAAAGTAATTTGTTGTAAATCCAATTGGACGGCTCCCCGAGGCTCAATCCAAATCAAATATGACAATTTCAATTAAAATTGGGAAATTAAATTACAACAACTAACTTTAAATTGGACGGCTCCCCGAGGCTCAATCCAAAATAAAGAATTTTGTTGTCAATTTAAAAACCAATTCAAATTTAATTGTTAATTAACTGTCCATGAATTTGTCTAGACTTGCTTAAAAGAAAGTGCCCAAAATTGCGAGATTTCATAAATAGGTTTTCAGAATAATTGTAAGTTTCTGGTACAAAGAAAACTTACATATTTCCAAAATTGAAAAATTTCTAAAATAGAAATATTTTCAAAATTGGAAAGTTTCCAAAGATGGGAAGTTTTCACAATTATTATAAAATTTCAGAAACTTGAAAATTTCAAAAGTTTGAGAAATTTCATGAGGATTTCCAAACTTAGAAATTCCTAAATCTAAAATTTATTATAATTTGAAAGTTTCCATAATTGAAATTTTTTTCCAAAATTGATATCATGACAAAGTTTTCCGCAAAACAATTATATGATTATGTCGAACACTAACCGGCTCTGATACCACTGTTGGGACCGGGTGCATGTCGACAAGGATACGGGTTCGTAAAATTTTAAATTTTTACGTGCAGCGGAAGAATTAGCATAAAATAATTTCTTAAATTATTTCAACCACGTATCTAGCATGCAACCTTATGGTGTGTAGACATAATCATAAATTAAAACATTTCAGAAAATGTAAACTAATTTACTAAGTACCTCGCGTAACTCGAAGTAAGGGACGAGATCCAACCGTAGCGTCCCTTGGATGCTTCGCCTCTATTCGCGTCCACGCTGAGTTCTCTTCGGGACTACTTCGCAAAGTCACGAGTTTTGTGCCAACGAGAACTACTAGATACTCTAAAGGCACAACTATAAGATCAAGAGAAAAGATAGGAAACTAACCACCAAAGTAACGCAATCAAAATTCCGGGAAGAGAGGAGTTGTGATCCGCTTCTTCTTCTACTTGGTTGGCTTCTCCTTCTTCTTGTTGACTCACGGCATCCAACCCTAGGGAAGGAGGTGCGCCGGCCCTAGGTAGATGAAGGGGCACCGGCCCTAGATCACAAGAAGGGCGCCGGCCCTAGGGTGGTTAAGGGAAAAGGGAGAAAGAGAATAAGAGAGAGAG
Organism: Boesenbergia rotunda; assembly: GCA_024364735.1. NCBI lineage: Eukaryota > Viridiplantae > Streptophyta > Magnoliopsida > Zingiberales > Zingiberaceae > Boesenbergia > Boesenbergia rotunda. Next base: position 17,652 of record JAGFNQ010007675.1, on the reverse strand, counting down.
GGAGAGAATTAACTCTTGATAGCTCTATTGATCAAGGAACTTAAGCCTAGCCTTGGTTTCTTTATATAGTAATCTCTCCCTTGCTAAGTCTCCTCTTAACGGAATTAGTTATCATAAGAAATTTATCCTATAAATTCTCTTATGAATTATTCCGTTTAAACCAAGTTTTATTATAACTATCTTTATAATAAAACTAATTAATCTCTCCTTTTATTATGGAATAAATTTTATAAGAAATTTATAAACTTTCTTATTTATGGAAAAATCAATTTATAATTGATTTTATAAAATTAAAATAAACCATTCCATGGATCATTTTAATTTCCATAAAAAGAATAAATTTCTATAAATTTATTTATATAAATTTCTTTACACAAATTTATTTATCCATAATTTATAAAACAAATTGCACTAGATTTATTTTATTAATTAAACCAATTAAATTGGTTTCTTCCCCTTCTTGTGGCCGGCCAACCCAAGGGGTTTGGCACCCTCTTTGGCCGGCCAAACCAAGCCGAACCAATCGCGAATTAAACTCATTTAATTCGCCCAATAAGCCTTCAAAAGACTTAGCCATTTCTAGCTTCCATTGCACCTCTGATTAACTCAGATTCTCCTTATTTCTCTTGATCGAAAAATCTAATTTTCAACTCGTTTTAAATCCCTCGGATTACTCGTAGTGCGTGTGACTAAATAGGCTTTCGATTTATGTTGGCCGTCTATAATCAACAAATTATAGAACGATCATGAGTGGCACTGTCACGTCCCGAGACCCAGGAGCCGCTGATCCAATATAAAATCGGACAGCACCTCCCCTGTCCGGCGAACAATTTACACACACACAATATATATAACAATCCACGCAGTTTAAATATTTGCACAACCACGCAGTTTAAAGGGCCACAGGCCTCAGATATAAGCAGAAACAACAGTTATATGATTATAACTATCGAAAAACTAAATCCGAACTCACCTGAGCTGCCAGGGGGCAGGAACAAAACCAAAACCAATCGAAGTCCAACATAGGACTCAAAAGTACAATACCATCAAATAAAACATGAATACATGTTCGAAACACCACAACGGAAGCATAGGAAACACTACAGGGTCCATAAGCAAAACAAACATAAAATAAAACCAAGCGGAGCTCCTCTGGAGCTAGGGACTGGCGGCTCGGGATCTCCTCGCAGACATCAACCTGAAATAAACATATATGGCAACGGGGTGAGTCTATAACTCAGCGAATACCCAACAGATATGCATAGAAAGTTATACTAACAACAAGAGTTCTGCTAATACAGTCTCATATCAACAATAGGGAAAGACTGGAACTGAAAACACTGGGTAGGTACATACCTGAATCCATCTAACCTGTACAGAGGGTAAGAAATACCAACGGAAAACCAATAGACATATAAGCTCAGATAACAAGTCTCCAGAATATGCGATGTCAAACAAGTGAAGCAAATAAGTGCAGCAAACAATGCACGATGCAAAGTATGCACATGGTGCAATGACATGTGTCACCCCTGACACCAGACAGATCAACGTACACCTGTCATAGGGACGTCTGAACGGGTAGGGCTCTGACAACTGTACACCCTGCCATCACTGCTCCTGAGTGACCGGGTGGACAGGATGCTGGCGGAGACCACGCTCCTAACCCCAGGCAATGGGGGAGTCAAGCTCTCATCTCCTCGTGGCTCAGTACGAGAAGGGATCCCTGGCTGCTACCACGCCCGCGCTCACTCTCCAAATAGTGGCCGAACGGAGCAATACAGGGCAAATGCACACATCTACGGTATCCACTAACCCATGAGTGGCCGTGTGTGCCCGTCATGTACCGGAAAACGATTAGGCTCAACCACAAGGGAGTCGCTGATCGCCGGCATGCAACAGTGCAAGGATGGTGTATGATAGATACACGTATCTCCCTCCCAAGTCCTCAGTATACTAAGTCTCAGTCTGAAATCCTATAACAGGAAATACAGGTATCCTACAAGGTATACTGAACTGAAATACAGATCCCTCAAGGTCAAATGCAAGAGATACACTACGATATCTAAGCATACATGTAGAGATGACAATACTAGAGACTGTATGGAACTAACAGCATAATAACTCAAGGATAAACAACAGGTATCCAGAACTGACATAATAAACAGGGGTAAACCACAATATCCAGATCAAACATAATAACCAGGGATAGTGTAGGATCTTACTGCTATCTATAACATTCTATGCATAACAAAATGACAATATTAAGATACATAAGTCAAAGGGTACCCGCCTCCAAATAAGTGAAGTCCGTATCAACGAGACAGAACCACCCGTCAAAATATAATCCAAGTCAAGCTCCTGTATCATGGATTTAATTTAATTAGCTATTATACAACAAGATAATTTTGTGCTAATAAATCCCTAAACCAACCTAGGGTTCAAACCTAGGTTTAGCCCCAAACCCTAGTCAAGATCCAACTCATTAACCTAATGTTCCAATTGAACTAAATAGCTACAACCAAACTGCTATGGTATTTACAGATTCAAACTTATTCCACCTAGCACAAGTAGACTACAACTAGCTTCCAATTCAAATAGGATTAAGGCCAAAACTTAATCCATTTCTTACCTGAGCCAAGCAGCTCTCCACGGCCAAAGCTCACAGTGAGCAGGAGAAAAACTCCACCGAGCAGTGGAGCTCACTCGACAGCTGCAATCCCAAACACAACCATTTACTCAGAAATTCCTAGAACTAACACAAAGAAACATCAATTTCCCCGGATCACACCTGCCATTCCAAAATCAATCCAAGCCTACTGTTCTAGCACAATCCTACTCAAAGAACCATCAGCAACATCAAAGCTTACCAGAGATGGCAACTCCATTTGGTCGGCACTGAGAAGAAGGTGTATCGATCAACACAGATTCACAAATCTCGTGAGCCACCTGTGATCCGTAGGAAGTCCCGTAGGTTCTACAATTCCACCAAAAACAGGGATTAAACCAACTGTAAACCTCTCATTAAGCTTACAATTCAAACCTAATATGATAGCTTCGGAATCCATCCAAGTCTAAACCTAGATGATGATCCTTACCTGAGATTCGCGACCTCAAACAGCTGCAATCCGAAGGAGCAATTAGAGATCCTCGGAAGAACAATAAATCTCAGGTTCTCGGCTCGCGATTCCTCCTCCAATAGCAGCCCAGCGTCGCCCTTCGTCCGCAGGTGTGAAATCTTCGATTAGGGCTCGCGGAGGCAAGGGGAAAGAAGCGATCAGGTTGTGGAGGAAACGGAATGCGGCTAGGGTTCGCGAAGAGGGAGAAGATGAAGCAGGAGCAGGCGGCGTCGGCTTCTCTTGCGGCTTCGTCGCGCGATCGGGCGAGGTGGAGTGGAATGCAGCTACCACACGTAACCCTAACCGGCTTTTTAAATGGCCTTTTTGCATTTTGGTCCAACCCAGTTTCGACTAATTACAAGACCACCCCTAGGGTTCAAATTGATTACAAGTTAGTCCTTATAAATGTTTGTTTAATTACATTTTGGTCCCTAAGTTTGTCTCCGAGGGCTCGAAAGCCCCGGAACCTATCTGGTAATTCTCCGAAAATTTCTGGAACCTAATCAAAAGTGTTGGATTTAACAGGCACCTAGTAGTATATCGTGACCCCCAATTAATCGAAAGATCAATGGTTGACCTAAGAAAAAAAATTCCGAAACCCTTCAGCAGCTCTAATGAATCGTGCCTCATTCCCTTCACCATCTTATACCCACTTGGTTCAGGACACGGTCTATTTGTGTCTGTCCCCACTAGGCTGACTACGTCACACCTAGCCCAAGTAATGTCTTTCTCATCCTTTGGATTTCTAATTACTCTCATGTATTTTAGAGACTCGCACTCCAAACATGATATACTCTAGCCAGAGGTTTTGAGTAACAATCCGATGATAGGCCTGGGTATACATCTCCTCGTAAGGAGTGGTGAATCCTTTGTAGGCTGTTCAAACATCTTCGGGCACTTCGGCTTATACCCAATCATCCTGGGTCCACACCTCCTTGGAGATGCTTGCTTTAGATGTTAAAGTATAAGTCTCCATGACCAAGATGACTTGAACACCGCAAGTCAAAGGAACATCGCACTTAAGCCCCAGTAAGAACTTCATTGACATATCTATATAGATAACCATATGAAGTCTTACAGCTAGTCACTCCAATGAACTAGTTCCCTTAACTAGCATCCATGTTTATCTCCAGACATCTCAATGTCACCAGCCAGTGAGAATCAGTTGATTAGAGAATAACCCATGCTAGTCTCAACAGAATTAATAGTGTCCATATTTATCAATTCATCGACTAGGGATATTTTCAATACTTCACATTTGCACATTTAGAGATAATCACTAGTTGTGATCCCATCACAAATTCTCTTATGCTGTGAGTTGTATTGCGGACATTCAGTAGATGAGTTTAAGATCCCAATCAAATACACAAACATGTATACTCAAATAGTGAATTATCATTTATTAAAATAAATATTTACAATCATAAGGCGATTGCCTTAGGACACTTCTCTCATATCACTAACAATGTATATACATATCATCATCCCAATCATTAGCATATCTCATAGGGTACATCCCATACAATCATCACATATATATATATCATGTATCATACTAAGCATAGCATACATCATGGGGTACTCAACCTTCATAAACTTAAGGTTCTATGCTTGGTCGAATATCACATGTTAGGGGGAAGTTAAGTTTTCCAATCAAACATCCCATTTAAACATCACATATATATACATATCATTATCCCCAAACATAAGCATATCCTATAGGGTATTTTAACCTTCACGAACCCTAACTTTAGGGTGTTGGCCGAATGGTGTAGGGTAGGGGAAATTAGGGTTTTTGAAATAAAACATTCACATAGATATTTATACAAACACCTTGTATACACTATCATACAATACACTAAGCATGGATATATTATAGGATAATTCAACCCTCACTAGCCCTAGTTCCCATGCCTTGGCCGAAACCCATCCAAACCCTAAACCCTAGTTTTTTTTTGTTATCACAACTTGAAGGAAATCATCATACATATATACCCTAAGTTCCAAGGGGTCTTCTCATGTATCAAAAAGTAACCAAAGCCTTCCCTTAAGGGGTGGCCGAAACTTAACTAGGGCAAATCCCCATTTTCGAAAACTACAAGAAGAAGGAAATCATACACAACAATTACACCGCAGGCGAGGGGATACTTACATCCTTTCGCTTGAAAATCACCTTCTCTAAATCCTTAGGGTGCCCTTGGTTGAAGGAAGGTGAGTGTTCTCCTTACTATCAATTCTCTAGAACCCTTGGCCCTAGTAGAGGGCAAGATCCTTGTATAGTTCTTCTTCCTTCCAATTCCCTAGGGTTAGAACCCTAGGGTGTATTTTTGAAAATTGAAAGGGAGAAGGGGAAGAGGGTGTCTCAGTTTTGGAATGGGGAGAGTGAGGAAGAAGAAGAGAGGAAGTTATTCCAACCTCTCCCTCTCTTATTTATACTTTTCTCATGAAGGGACATGTCTCTTCACTTCCCTAGCTTTAACAAGAATGTTTCTTATTCTCTCAACATGAAACATTGCTTGGTTCATTGGTTTTGACATGATTAGTGCAACTAGGAGGTTCAAGGTTCGATCCTTGCTTCCTCCTTTCTACACTATCTTTTTATCACATTTTGCACTAATCCATATCAAAGCCCATTAAGCCAAGCCCACCATGACATTTCATATTAATGTTTCATGAATTCATAATATTTCATATGGGAAAATTTTGGGGTGTTACATCTTTCTCATCCTCTAGGGTATTTCTTACTCCCCCTTGATCATTGCCCTCCAAATGTAGGTCTTGGATTCTTTGGGCAAGGGGTTGAATCTCCTCTATGTCTTTATCAATTGAAGTCTTCCTAGGGTAGGTACTAGTTGTTTCATCAAATTTAATATTCGAGGACTCCTCAATCACCTTTGTCCTTTTGTTATACACTCTATAACCTCTACTATTTGATGAATACCCTACTAGAATCCCTTCATCGACTTTTGACTCAAATTTCCTTAGGTCATCTTTGGTATTTATTATGTAAACTTTACATCCAAAGATTCTAAAATAATGGACTTGTGGTACCCTTCCATTCCACAGTTCAAAGGGTATATTTCCTAAAAACCTATGTACTAACACCCGGTTTTTGATATAGCAAGCTGTGTTAAGCGCTTCGGCCCAAAAATAGCTAGGAAGGGAATATGCATTAAACATAGTCCTAGCAGCTTCTTGTAGGGCTCGGTTTCTCCTCTCAACTACCCCATTTTGTTGAGGAGTCCTTGGGCATGAAAACTCATACTTGTACCCATTTTCAACACAAAATTGTGTGAAGCTAGCATTTTGGAACTCCCCACCATGGTCACTCCTAATTCTGTTTATTTTCATGTTCTTTTCGTTTTCTACCTTTTTACTGAATCCTATAAAGATCTCTAGGGTGTCATCCTTATGTTTCAAGAAGTAGACCCATGTAAACCTAGAAAAGTCATCTACTATCACTAAGCAATACTTACTCCCTACAAGTGAGGGGGTACTATGACAATCAAACAAGTCTATATGCAAAAGTTCTAAAGGTAAGGAAGTGGTGATTAGAGTTTTACCTTTGTGTGATGCTTTTGATTGCTTACCCTCTTGGCATGCATCACACAACTTGTTGTTCTCGTACTTGATTATTGGGAGTCCCTTCACCAACTCTTCCTTGGCCACCCTTGCAATACTCCTCATGTTGACATGTCCAAGTTTTCGGTGCCACAACCACCCTTCTTCTTCTTTAGACATGAGACACTTAACAACATTATTAGTAGCATAAGATAGATCAAGATAATATAGATTTGCCTCTCTAAACCCTTCTAATATGATAACATTTGATTCATTATGTCTAATGATGCATTTTCTAGCATGAAATTCTAATTGAAAACCGACATCACATAATTGGCTTACACATAATAAATTAAACTTCATGTCTTTGATTAAAAGTACCTTATGAATTGAAATAGTGGGAGATACCTCAATTGTGCCCCTACCAATAATCCTCAACTTTCCACTATTCCCAAAGGAGACCGTTCCTTCTCTTAGGTAGCTAATAGTGGTGAACTTGCTCACATCCCCGGTCATGTGTCTTGAGCATTCACTATCTACTATCCACATTGTTGGGGCCTCCTTCACCTTTACCTAAACAACATGGAAAACATACTCTTTTGGTACCCATATCTTTGATCCATAAGCATCATTTAGAAATCTCATAGGTACCCATGCCTTCTTTGTGGTTCCCCTAGCTCCTAGTCTCCTAGATGCACCAATCCTATCGGTAAGTGAAACAAATGTTACTTCCTTGGTCTTAGGCCTATAACCCAATCCGACTTTGTTGTACACAGCCCTTTGACTGTTGATGATCATATCTAAGTTACTAGATCCCACTTGGAATTTCCTAAGGGCCTTTGTGAGGTCATCTACTTGTTTCCTTAATTCCTTATTCTCATTTTCAAGGTGTGAAACATGTGAAGAAGTAGAACTAGCATGCAAATCCTTAAGTCTAGTAGCTTCTACTCTAAGCATGGTAATTTGTTCTTTTAGATCCTTAACATTACTTCTAGCCTTAGCTAAGTCCATGTTCGCGTTGGAAATTATCTTCACTAAAGTAGAGGAGGGTAAGTGGTATACCTCACTTATCGAAGCTTCTGACTCTGACGATGAAGTGGAGGAGCTCTCCTCTTCACTACTTGAGCTTCGTTCATCATCTGATGAGTCTGAGTGATCTTGTGCCATAAGAGCAAAGTGGGAGACTTGCTCTTCTTCTTCCTCTGAGGATGAGGGATCATCCCAAGTCACCTTGAGGTTTGTGACACCCTTCTCCTTTCCCTTTGATTTCTTCTTGTCACTCTTCTTCTTCTCTTCCTTCTTGTCATCCCTTTTCTTCAGTTGAGGGCACTCATTCTTCATATGTCTCTCTTGGTGGCAGTTGTAGCAAATTATGTCCTTGGCCTTACCCATACCTTTGGCCCCTTTCCTAGCATAGGATTTGTTAGATAAACTTTTAAATGCTCTACGAAATTTCCTTACCATGAAGACCTCTTGGTCACTGCCCATAGAGGTGCTTGACTCCTCTGAATCTGATAAAGATGAGTAGACCACCTTCTTCTTCTCCTTCCTCCTCTTCTTCTCCTTTTCTACAACAAAAGCAATACCTTTCTCTTTGGCCGTAATGTTAGCTTGCTCGTGCAGTTCAAATTCACAAAATAAATCATCTAATTTTACTAAAGATAAGTCCCTTGATACCTTGTAAGCATCAACCATGGATGCCCACAAGGTGGTTCTCGGGAATGCTTGTAGAACGTACCTGACGATGTCCCAATTTTCTATCTTCTCTCCAATCACATGGAGCTCATTTATCACTTCTTTTACCTTTCCATGTAGCTGGCTGACGGTTTCATTGCTCTTCATGGAGAGGGATTGCAGTTGAGCCAATAGTAGGTCCTTCTTGGCTCTTCTGGACTCATTGGACCCCTCGTTCAGTTCAACCAACTTGTCCCATAGTTCCTTGGCGCTCTTGAATAACCCCACCTTGTTCAGTTGCTCCTTCGATAGCCCGCATTGCAATGTGGTGGTGGCCTTGGCATTAGACTGTGCCCATTTCATCACCTCCTTCGACCATGATCTCATCGGTGTTGGGTCTCCTCTTTCATCGATGGGCGTATCGAAGCCATCTGCAATACTTATCCAATTTTCTATGTCATTCATAAGGTAGTATTGCATTCTACCTTTCCAGTAGGCGAAGTCGTTCCCGTCGAAGAACGGAGGTTGTGCGGTCGAGTATCCCTCTTGAAACGTTATTACAATTTGATCTGGTTGATTGTTAGATCTTCCAAAATGCACTTCGCTCTAATACTAACTGAAGGATCGATTTAGGCGTGCAGAGGGGGGGGGAATGCACTTTTTCGGATCATAGATCTCTACAGAATTGTTAGCGCAGCGGAAATAATATGTAAAAGAATTACAAAACAATGCTAACACTTATCAGTTACTTGGTATCCACCCAGATGGGTGACTAGTCCAAGGATCCACGCCGCGAGCACCACTTTTCACTATCGAAAAGTCTCCTTGAGATGGAGAAACCTTTATAGCAAGATCTTCCTCTTTACAGATGCAGAAATACAATAGAGGAAGTAAGAAACACTCTACAATTGGGCAGCACTTCGTTACTGTATGGAACCGTACCGTACACGTACAAAACGTGCTCCTTTTATAGGTGAACAGGATAGATTCGCAATCTGTCCAGCCCGCACCAGTCGACTGCCCCTGGGGCAGTCGACTGGCCTAGCATTAATTGCTAGGCAACGACTAGTTTCGGGGGTATAGTAGTCGACTCCCCAGATGTCAGTCGACTGGTCCAAGGCCGCAAACTTTCTGTGGGTTTTGGCAGTCGATTGCCTCCAGGCCAGTCGACTGCCCTGCCTCCCAGCTTAATTCCAGCCACTCCGAACTTTCTCCTTCGTGTGTGCCTTCAGGTCTGCTCCCTTGGCTCGCCCCTTGAAGTCCTCTTCCTCTGGCTATCGTCCCTCGGATGCGCATGCAAGCCTTCCCTTGGCTTGCCTCCATGCCACCCTTCACGCATGCCCTCGAAGTCCACTTCCCGGCTTGCCCTTAGAACTCTCCTCCCTCGGCTCTCGTCCCTCGGATAAGTCCACCATGTGTGATTCTCCAAGTCCTGCAAACTCAATCACACACATCAAATACAACATAACACTCTAACCTTAAACCTATTCGCCCACACATCAAAACCATGATCTTCCAATCATTTAAGGGACGATTGCCTCAACAATAAATACCTCATGAGTCATGAGACCAAGGCCACAAGAAATAATCCTCAGCCTTTCTCTCCTCTCCTCTCCCTCTCTCCCTTCTCTCTCCTAGGGTTTCGGCGCCGTAACCTTCCAAGGTGGGTGACCGGTGGCAACAAGGAAACAAAGAGAGTGGGAGAAAGGTTCTTCATCTTCCTCTACTTCCTCTTCTCTTCAATTTGTGGTTGGCGCATCCATATAAGGTGTTTGAGGGGCTGGCGGCGTAAGGTTTAAGAAAAGGAAGGTCGGTGGTGCACTTCTTGGTGAAGTGTTGCTGGCGCAAGGAAGAAGAGGGAGGAAGAAGCTAGGGTTTAGGCTTTCTCTTCTTCTTCATCTTCATCTGCCTCTTCCTCTTCATCTCTGGGATCCGGCGCAAGCAAACAAAAGGAAGAACCTCTTCCTTTTGGCCGGCAGCACCAAGTGGAGAGCTAGGATGTTTTGCGCAAGCAAGGAAGGAAGAAGCAAGGGCTTGTTGGTGCAAAATGCATCAGTGATGAACAGTCACCCTCTAGGGTTTCGATGTTTAACAATATACTTAAGTTAATAACAATATATGTTAGTCAAGGTAAGGGATAGTCAAAGTGATCAAGGGTTAAACCAAACAGAACCTTATATTTGGTAGGATAAACTCAGGTTTGATCAGGTTGACAAAGGGTTTGCCAAATAGGATCTGATGTTTGGTAGAGTCAACCAAAACCCAGGGTTGGTTAGTTTGACAAAGGGATTAAACCACACCGGACTTGAGGTGTGAAATTATATTTACCTGAAAATTGAAGGAAGTCTAGTCAGGATCATGATGACTAGCAAAGAAGTGATTTTGGTGAAAGAAACCCTGGTGAGTGAAGCTGGGTCCAAGCAAGGGAAGCTAGTGAACTAAATCCCGGTGAGTGAAGCCAGGTCTTAGCAAGGGATGCTAGGTGAAGGAAATCCTAGTGAGTGAAGCTAGGTGAACTAAACCCTGGTGAGTGAAGCTAGGTGGACTAAGTCCTGGTGAGTGAAGCTGGGCACGAAGTCTTGGTCCGGGGGGCTGAGCACTAAGTCCTGGTCGGGGATCGAGCAACGGAGTATTTGCCGAGTGAGGATGGTGGATAGAAGTAGAGATGGGTCGAGGTCGGACGTCTCGAGATCCGAGTTCTCGAAGGCCGAGAAAAAGTCAGGTCGGAGGTCTCGATTGGCAAAAGCTTTAGTCGAGAGGGGATCGCGAAAAGAATTAGAGACGAGTCAAGGTTTGACGTCTCGAGATTCAGGTACTCGGAGGATGAGCGAAAGTCCAATCGGAGGTTCTGGTTGGCAAACACTACTTCTCCAGTGTGGTGTAGGTGAGGACGCGTTCTCCGTGAAAGGGAACATTAGGCGTCGGTTCGACCTAGGGTTTAAGGTGAAATCCAAAGTCAGAACCAATAAACTAAGGCGTAAGATTATTTGTTTTGTTTCTAAGTTTTGTTGTCTTGCAGGTACCTGGAGTTGGAGGCAAGATAGAGAGCAGTGTTGGATCGAGAAGAACGATAGAGGGGCGGGTGAATTGTTAGTAATATGAGAGAAGTGTCCTAAGGCAATCGCCTTATGATTGTAATCATTTACTTTAATAAGTGAATATTCACTATTTGAGTATACATGTTCATGTATTTGATTGAGATCTTAAACTCATTTACTGGATGTCCGCAATACAATTCAGAGCATGAGAGAATTTGTGATGAATTCACAACTAGTGACTATCTCTACATGTGCAATTGTGAAGTATTGAAATTGTTCCTAGTCGATGAATTGATAAATACGGACACTATCAATTCTGTTGAGACTAGCATGGGTTATTCTCTAATCAGCTGATTCTCACTGGCTGGTGACATTGGGATGTCCGGAGATAAACATGAATGCTAGTTAAGGGAACTAGTTCATTGGAGTGACTAGCTGTAAAACTTCATATGGTAATCTACATATAGATATGTCAATGAAGTTCTTACTGCAGCTTAAGTGCGATGTTCCTTTGACTTGCGGTGTTCAAGTCATCTTGGTCATGGAGACTTATACTTTGACATCTTAAGCAAGCATCTCCAAGGAGGTGTGGACCCAGGATGGTTGGGTATAAGCCGAAGTGCCCGAAGATGTTTGAACAGCCTACAAAGGATTCACCACTCCTTGCGAGGAGATGTATACCCAAGGCCTATCGTCGGATTGTTACTCGAAGCCTCTGGCCAGAGCATGACATGTTCAGAGTATGATTCTCATAAATACATGAGAGTAATTAGAATCCGTTGGACGAGAAAGACATTACTTGGGCTAGGAGTGACGTAGTCAGCCTAGTGGGGACTGACACACATAGACCGTGTCCTGAACCAAGTGGGTATAAGATGGTGAAGGGAATGAGGCACGATTCATTAAAGCTGCTGAAGGGTTTCAGAATAGTTTCTGAGATCAACCGTTGATCTTTCGATTAATTAGGGATCATGATGTACTACTTGGTGCCCCTCATGAACGTTCTATAATTGTTTAATTATAGACGACCAACATAAATCGAAAGCCTATTTAGTCACACGCACTACGAGTAATCCGAGGGATTTAAAACGAGTTGAAAATTAGATTTTCCAATCAAGAGAGATAAGTCGAATCTGAATTTTTCAGAGACGCATCGGAAGCATAAAATGGCTAAGTCTTTTGAAGACTTATTGGACGAATTAAATGAGTTTAATTCGTACGGTTACGGCTTGGGTTTGGCCGGCCAAAGAGGGTCCACACCCTCTTTGTTTGGCCGGCCACAATAAGAGGGAAGAACCAAATTGTTTGGTTCAAATTTATAAAATAAACAGCACGTGGTTTGTCTTATAAAATTATGGATAAAAAAATTTATATATAAGAAATTTATATAAAGAAATTTATATAAAGAGATATATTTTTCATGGAAATTAAAATAAACCTTGGATTGGTTTATTTTATTTTATAAAATCAATAATGGATTGATTTACCATGATAAAGAAATTTATATAAAAGAAATTTCTTTCCATAATAAAAGGGGAGACATGGTTGTTTTTATTATAAATTAAGTTATAATAAAAACTTGGCATAACGGAATAATTCATGAAAAAATTTATAAGATAAATTTCTTATGAAAAATTTATTCCGTTAAGAGGAGACTTGGCGATTAAGAGGCTACTATATAAAGGTACCAAGGCAAGGCTTGGAAATTAATCCAAGAGATCAAGGATTCTTGCCTAGCCTCTCTCCCTCTCCTTCTCTCCCTCTCCCTCCTCTAGTGGCGCCGGCCCTAGAGGCCTTCCCTTTGGTTGCCGTGAGCCTCATCCACCGAGAAGTTACCGAAGAAGAAGAAGAAGCGGGCGCAACTTCTTCCTTCCTCCCGGAATCTTGATTCCGTTCTTCGTTTGGTGGTTAGTCTTTCCATCTCTCTCTTGGTATTCTTGTCGTGCCTTTGGAGAATCTAGTAGTTCTTGTCGGCACGAAACTCGTGGCTTTGCGAAGTCATCCCGAAGAAAACTCGGCGTGGACGCGAATAGAGGCGGAGCTTCCAAGGGACGCTACGGTTGGATCTCGTCCCTTTCTACGAGTTACGCGAGGTATTAAGTAAATTAGTTTACATTCTGCAAAATTTTAAATGTATGATCATGTCTCCACAACATAAGGTTGCATGCTAGATACGTGGTTAAAATAATTTGAGAAATTATTTATGCTAAACCTTCCGCTGCACGTAATTAAATTTTAAAATTACGAACCCGTATCCATGTCAACATGCACCCGGTCCCAACAGTGGTATCAGAGCCGGTTAGTGTTCGACATAATCATATAATTGTTTTGCAGAAAACTTTGTCATGATCTCAATTTTGGAAAATTCTCCAATTATGGAAACTTTTCAATTATGATAAATTTTAGATTTAGGAATTTCAAAGTTTGGAAATCCTCATGAAATTTCGTAAACTTTTGAAATATCCTAGTTTCTGAAATTTTATGATAATTGTGAAAACTTCCCATTTTTGGAAACTTTCCAATTTTGGAAATTTCCTATTTTGGAAATTTTCCAATTTTGGAAACATGTAAGTTTTCTTTGTACCAGAAACTTACAATTATTCTGAAAACATATTATGAAATCTCGCAATTTTGGGCACTTTCTTTCAAAAGAGTCTAGACAAATTTATGGATTATTAATTGACAATTAAATTCGAATTGGTTTTAAATTATTAACAAAATTCTTTATTTTGGATTGAGCCTTGAGGAGCCGTCCAATTTAAAGTTAGTTGTTGTAATTTAATTTCCTATTTTGAATAAAATTGTCATGTTTGATTTGGTTACGCCTCGGGGAGCGGACCAAATTAGATTTACAACAAATTGTTTTTTTTGGGTATCTGAGCCTCGGGGAGCCACCCAAAGAAAATAATTTGTTGTAATTAATAAATCCATAAATAAAATATGTAATCAAATCTTGAAAATTTTGAGGTGATTCTCAAATGATAATTTCCTTATTTGATTTAAGAGGTGATGCTCTTACATATTATTGTCACCAAAATTAATTAGGAAAATTGTTTCCTATAGAGTTTTCTTAAATAAGATTTTCATGAAAATAATATGTAGTTGAATTAAGGGAATCTGTCTCTTAATTTAATAAGATTTGATTTAGAGAAATCAAAGTCTTAAACATATTATTTCCGAAATTGATTATGACAATTTAGGAAATTGTTTCCCAAAACAATTCCTTGAATAAAGTATGAAATTAGAATTAGGAAATCCGGTTCCTAATTCAATTAATGAGACTTGATAAATTAAGTCAAATACATACTTTATTAAGGAAATCGTTAGTACATGACATAATTATATGTCATGAATGTGCTTAGGAAAGAAAGGATGAGACCCAAAACCCCTTATAAAATATTAAGGCCAACACCTTCCATTAATATGGTTAGAATCGGAGTTTTATTTCTCGTTTGGGTTAATGGACACATCCATGCCCGGCTTAAACCTCAACATGTTCAAACCATGGAATTAGTTTATGATTAATATAGTTGGAGTCAGAGGTCAATCCTTAGTTTTGGTTGTTGGACACATCCAAGCCTGACTAAACGGTTGAATGAGCTCCAACCATATTAAAACTATTTCTTGATTAATGGGTCAGCCTTAAGCTTGGAGCATCGATTTGTTGTGCCACAGCCAAGGTCGATGTAAAGAGAGGTGCAGTTGGGTGCTATGTATAATGTTGCATACTTGTTAATGAGTTAACAACCCAATGATTTATGCAAACATTCAATTAGTTGATAGCATAAAGTGATAGTTACATATATGTGATATGTAATCGGCATAATTACATATCTTCATAGCTAAGAATAACTTGATAGCCACAGCCATGGTTGTTCTTATCTATGGTTGGATATCAGCCTATTTGGAGATGTTCCTACGATCTCCCGAATTGATAAAAAGGGTTATTCAATTCGAAAAATAAATAGGATTTAATTAATGTATGTTGATGCATTCTTTATCATTCTTCTCACATAAGCTCAATATGTATTTCTAGGATAATCGCTTGATCATGTCTTCTCTGAATTTGCGTTCCATTTTGGACACCAATAAACTGACTGGGCCAAACTTCATGGACTAGCTTCGAAACCTGAGGATAGTCCTCAAGGCAGAGAAGCTTGCTTATGTCCTTGAAGATCAACTTCCCAACCGTCCTCCAGAAAATGCAACTCCAGACCAGTTAGTGGCCTATCAGAAACATGTGACCGATTCTGAACTTGCGAGTTGCATCATGCTAGCCGCTATGGTACCTGAGCTGCAAAAGCAGCATGAGCATATGGATGCTTATACCATCATCTTCCATCTTCATGAGCTGTTTGACGAGTAGGTGAGATCCGAAAGGTTCGAGGTCTCCAGACTCCTCTTCACCTCTAAGATGCAGGAAGGCACTTCTGTCTCCCAGTTTGTGTTGAAGATGTTAGGGTACATTGAGCGACTGGGCACACTCGGTTTTACAATGGATCATGAACTAAGTATTGACTTAATTCTACATTGTTTGCCCAAAAGTTATTCACAATTCGTGATGAACTATCGGATGAACAAGCTGGAGACTACCATTCCTGAGTTGCTCAACCTGCTGAAGACTATAGAGCTTTCTGTAAAGCAGGATCAGAAGACGGTACTGTTAGTTGGTTCCTCGAAGAAAGGTTCTAAGAGGAAGGCCAAAGAACAGAATAAAGGAAAGAAGAAAAAGGCCAAAAAGACTGAAAAGACACCAAAAGGCACTTGCCATCACTGTGGCAAGGAGGGTCACTGGTGAAGAAACTGCAAGGTTTATCTTGAGTCCTTGAAGAAGAAGGCATCTGATGCCCCATCCTCTTCAGGTATCTTCGTTATTGAATGTCACTCTATTTCCTCAATCACCTGGGTACTTGATACTGGGTGTAGCTCACATATATGTAATGACATATAGTGGCTAAGGAATAGAAGAAGATTCATCAAGGGAGAAGCGAATTTGCGAGTTGGAAATGGAGCAATGATTGCTACTGTTGCCATCGGAACATATTTGCTAAAGCTCCCTACTGGATGTGTTTTAGAATTGGATAATTGTTATTTTGTTCCTTCGTTAATAAAGAACATTATATCTATTTCATGTTTGAATGAAAAGGGTTATCATTAAACTTTTAGAAACAATTGTTGTTACATAACTTTAAATGGTGTTCTTTATGGGACCGGAACTTTGTGCAATGGTATCTACACGTTAGATTTATCTGGTGACGTTTTCAATATCGAAGTTAGCAACAAATGTACTCGAATAGATAATCGAATAGACTCCTATACGTGGTATTGTCGTCTTGGCCATGTAAGTAAGAAATGCATGACCAAATTACACCGATGTGGAATTCTGGAATCATTTGAACCTGGTTTATTTGATACATGCGAATCATGCTTAAAAGACAAGATAGCCAAATTACTCTTTTCCTGAAAAGGTAATCCAGTGGGAGAATTGCTTAGTCTAATACATACTGATGTATGTGGACCAATGTCAACTCTTGCACAAGGAGGCTATAGCTACTTCATTACCTTTATCGATGATCACTCACGATTCGGGTATGTGTTCTTGATGAAACACAAATCTGAAGCTTTTGAGAAATTCAAAGAGTTCAGAAATGAAGTAGAGAAACAGCTTGGCAAAAGTATTAAGATACTTCGATCCGATCAGGGTGGTGAATACTTGAGTCAAGAGTTTCAAGATTATCTTAGGGATAATGGGATATTGTCTCAATGGACTCCGCCGTATACACCACAGAATAATGGTGTATCTGAGAGGTGTAACCGAACCTTGATGGACATGGTTAGATCCATGATGAATCATGCAACTCTTCCAAAATCCTTTTGGGGCTATGCACTTAAGACAGCTGTTTACTTGCTAAACAGAGTCCCGACCAAGGTAGTCTCTACTACTCCATATGAGACGTGGAATAGTAAGAAACCTCACTTAACTCACCTTAAGATATGGGGTTGTCCTGCTTATGTGAAGCGGACTGTATCAGACAAATTGGATGCTAAGTCTGATAAATGTCTATTTATTGGATACCCTAAGGAAACAAAGGGTTACCAATTCTATCATCCCTTGGAACAAAAGGTGTTTGTTTCAAGGCATGCTGTATTTCTGGAAAAAGAATTTCTTTTACAAGAAAACAGTGGGAGTGGCATTGAACTTGATGAAGTTCAAGAAACTCCAATAGACATTACAGAGACACCTAGTCTAGACCCACAACCAA
>JAGFNQ010007674.1:169796-200949 GCA_024364735.1 Boesenbergia rotunda | reverse complement strand
AGTTTTCAAGTCTGCATCCCAGATTTCACTCCTGAAATCGTGTCAAATTAGCTTAGTTCTATCTCTGAACTAGTTCTGCAGTTGTTGCATCTCGAAGCAAGTGAGATTGGGTTCTGAAACCAGAATTCAATTTGTGCAGCAGCTCATCCTTGCGTGCCAAGCTAATTGGCACAGCTTGCATCCGAAACCATTCTGTTTTTTTGGGTGTATGATTGAGTTTGAAATCGATAAGTAGTAATTTCAGCATTTCTGAATTTCATATGCATTTGTTTTGCTGTCCAAAGTTTGCAGCTAGTTCGTGTGAGTTGATTGTAGTGAATTTCTGGGTTCCTGCACTTGGATCAATTTCTGCACTTGATGTATTTTCTGAAATAGCATCAGTTTTTGCATGTCAACACTTGATTTCAGTCCCTGCATCCCCGTAGCAAGCAACTGGTTGTATCGATTGCATGTCTGCGATCCAGTTTTCATTTTTGCAGGTCAAAATCTTTCTTAAATGTTCAGTTTGAAGTGGCTTGAGTTTGCATCAGTGATAGTAGGCATTGGAATTAAATTGCATATAGAGTTAGTTGTCTTGGCTGATTCTTGCATCTAATTTGCTATTGCAATTCATTTCTGCATCAAGAAAGTTCATACATCGATCAGTCTTGAATGGATCAGCAGTTGCTTTGTTGATTGCCATTTATTTTGCATCCAAAAGAATTGTTTAAGTGCTTAGATGATGAGTTATAATTTGCAATTTCCTGTTAGTTCATGATTAAGTTCTCCTTGCCTTGTCATTGAGTTTTTATTTCCAATTGCAACCCAAAACCCAAGTTGATTTAAAACCCGAAAACACAAACGACACCTAAATACGAGCTTGAATCAAATTATATCGACTAGTCCTCGAGAAAAATACGACCTGTGGCCCCTATATTACATTTTCAGTTTTGATTGTAAAAAGGGTTTCCAGTTATTCATTCATATTTAAATTTGATGAGCCCATACATTTCGTGACAAAATTAATCTAGTATATTTGGGCCTATCAATGACTTGAGATGAATTGTTTTTCCTAGTGAGAATTAGCCTTATCTTTGTGACACACATATGTTATTATGCTCTAGAACTTGCTTAGGTTCTTTTAAAATCATATTTTAATGATTGGATCACATCTATAGAGGCTAATCACTTTGTTTACCTTTTCATATCAATTTTGGCAAAAATCATGTTCATTCCATTTTTCTTTACTTATTTCCTACTCTTATCCTCATTTTTCTTTGGACTTGTTGTTTGAGATGTTTTCTAATGCTATTTTGCCCGAGACAGACAAAGATTTATGTGTGGGGGAGTGACTAGTGTTTTGGAAAGAGTTGATATCAAAGAGGCAATTCATGTGAAAAAAAAAATTTGTGCTAAGTTGGATTGATATCAAGATCAATGGGAAGAAGTGTTTAAGGATGGAAGCAATTAGAAATCTCAATTCCTTATTATCTGCAATAAAAAAAATAATAAGAAGAGGGCACACACAAGCAAAAAGAAAGAATTTTTGTGCCAAAGTGAGAAAAGTGCCACTTGATTGCAAGGGAGGTCTCCTGCCACGTATAGAATTGGAAGGAAGGCTAATCTAAAGAAGGAAAGGAATTTTTGCAGCTGAAAAATCTGGAACATGGCAGCAAAACTTGTGCCAAACAGAGGAAGAAAGGGATGCTGACAGCAATCCACTTGCAGCTGTACCGAAGCTGCAAAGAAGCTTAAATGCAGCTGTACAGATTTCAAAAGAGCTGAACAAAATCTGAGCTGGGCAGAAATGAAACAAATGCAGGAAAATCTGAAGCAATGGAAAAATCTGTGCCATTTAGAAGGGGAACAAAAGAAAAAGAAAGTTGTGCCAAAGTTCACCCTGCTAGAAGATGAATTGCATGCTGAACAACTCAACTTGTAGTTAGACTGACCGGAGCTGGAACTGAATTGGGATGCAAGGGATGCTGTCAAGAATTCAGATCCAACCATTCGATAGCATCAGAATTCTGGAGAGCAGAGAGGTTGATACTTGAGCTGTAAATGCAGTTATAAAAGAAAAAAAAATCACTGAATGATTAAGAGGCAGTTGTGTCAACTTTTGGCTGAAATTGATTTTCCTGGGCTGTAAATCAGGGAACAAAGATATGAATGTATCAAAGAGTGATGAGTGCATCCTTTGCTTATCAAAATTGGAAGGAATGTGGCTGTTGGGATGTTTTAAATCAGGACAGGAAAAATCAGGAAAAAATTATAGTGCCAAAATTCCAAGTGAAGCATTTAGGTTTTCCACTACCATTTGCTAAACTATTCCTATATGCTAACTGATGTGAAGAAATCAGAGACTTGAAATTGATTCAGTGGAGCTGAATTTGAAGCTGAAACAGAAAAAGAAAAGAATGAAATCGAAATGTGCCAACTTGGAAGGCCATGTATCAAGAGGGAGTTGCAATAGTTGATTAGTGAAGTACACATATGGAGCATCTAATTCCCCAATTGTTGTTTGATGTTTCGAGTTCTGTAATGAGAAATCTGATCCGATTGTGCTCCATTAGAAGATTTGAGAGAAGAAAAAAAAATAGTTTGAAGAAAGAAAAAAAAAGAAAAACAAGGAAACAAATGGCACAAGATTGTAGTGTTGGTACCATGAAACAAGTGAATGTTTTTTCTTCTCTGATTTAAAGCCTTGTTCCAATACATTTTGACCTTACAAGAAAGAAAGAAAGCAGAAAACGATTCAGCAACTGACCAAGAGAAAAAAAGAAAAGAAAAGAGAAGGAAAAATGGCACAAAAAGGGGCAAACTTGGCACAAGGAAATCAAGGAAGGGTTTTTCATCCAAATCAAAGGAATTTATTCAAGTTAATTTCACTCCACCATACTTTTGATATCACTAGAGGATTGTAAAGATGGGGCAAAGTACATTGGAAACATACTTGAGCACTCAAGTCTTCCACTTTATCCATTTTTCCATTTTCTTGACTTTTACTCCATTTCTTACCATTTTCCATGTTTTCATTTATTTTTGTAGATATTGATCCTAATCATGAATAATGGTGGAGATTAGACAATAAGCAAGCCTATGGTAGTGCAAGAAGCATGTGTGTTTGAGTGAGCTCCACTTCCATCATCAACTTAGAACTTAAGGAGAGAGCCACCAAAATTTTCCTTGAAAGACTAGTGAGTTAAATTCATCTCAATGAATCATGATGGATGAAAAGACTAAGTTGTTGATTTAAGGACAAGATACTAATCTATAGAGCTTAGATTTATGAGAATTGACGACCCTAGGTAATTTCTTTTCATTTGCTTCTAATTATGCTTAAGAAAATCTATGGGATACATACTTAGTGGTTTCGCGAGACGCTCAAGGTTAAGTGTGGGGGAGTTGATAGATACCATTTAGTTGATTATTTTAATTGCTAAAATCCATGTTTGACCTATGTTTTTATTGCTTAATTGTGAAATTGCCCTAGGTTTTAGGATTTCCTCTTAATTTGGACTTAATTGCAAATTTGCACATTTTTGGATTATTTGGCAACTAATTTTCTGATATATTTTTGTAGGCATGAAAGGATCCTGGACCTAGGGCATACTGGGTCAAACTTGAGTCGGAAGTGACCCGGATCGAGTTATCAAGATTAGGATTAAATCTGGGTCATCCGATTCAAAAGCGGCTAGATCTGAGCCATCCGGGACCATCTGAAGCAATCCGAGCTAGGGTTAGGGTTGATCAAGCACTCTGATCAAGATCTAAAGGTTTCATCCCAATCAGAGCT
Source organism: Boesenbergia rotunda (assembly GCA_024364735.1). Lineage (NCBI taxonomy): Eukaryota > Viridiplantae > Streptophyta > Magnoliopsida > Zingiberales > Zingiberaceae > Boesenbergia > Boesenbergia rotunda. The sequence goes on along the minus strand of JAGFNQ010007674.1, from coordinate 197,174 downwards.
AAATCAACCATTGGATCAAGCTTGGAGGGCTCTAGATCGTCTATTCAAAGATTAGGTTGATCTGGACCATCCGTTGCACATCTGGAGGATCCGAGCTACCACGAGGCAGATCTTGACCCCTGATCACCATCATTAAAGTTTGGCTCAAATCAGAGCAAGATCAGCCGTTGGATTTCCTTCGATCAATCTGGGTCGTCCATTGATAAGTATTTAATCAGAAATTTCCACAGCTTCAGCTCTTCGTCGTGTCTCCGCCGCAACAGTAGTCTGCTTCATTTCTTCTTCGTTTTTTAGCTGTTTCCTTCAATCCAAGGGCGCGACCACCTCCATCCTTCATTAGATCAAGTTCGAGGTCACCGGGGAGAGTAATCGGTGGAGTTTCAGCTTGGAATTGGGCAAGAACAGGGATGTTTGAGGGTTTCGGCAGCTCTGTATTTGATAGCTTCGAATTCGATTTTGTCAAGTTCTTCATCAATCCAAGCTATTCAGAGGGGTTCCCTGAAGTGTTTGGATCATTCCCGCACCTTCATTTCAATCAGACAAGGCTGAATTGAAGAAATCGATTGGGATTTCCTTCTCGAACAGATTTGAGCTGGATTCGACTACCGATTCATTTCCTTAGTGAATTGCTGAGCTTACGGGTTCGAGGCCAGCCCTTGCGTGACGAACAAGGAGACCTTGAGCTAATGGAGTGATTGGGGTTTAGATTTCTTGTTGCAATTTCATGTTTCTAGCTGTAACTTTCCATTACTGCCATGCTTGGTTTCTGTCTTGGTTTCAGATTCGTTAACTTCGTTTAATGCAATTGTTCTAGCGTAAATTAGGGTTCAATCTTCAAGTTAAGTAGTTTAGGAATTTGTTTAGTGGATAATTGCTTTTTATTTCAGTGTATTTCTGTTTAAATCCTTGCGTGCCATTTCATTGTTGCGTATCAGCCATATTCTGAAATTCCAGCTTGGTTTCTGATTTTTACAGTTTCTTTCCAATTCGATTAGTATTTCGTTGATTCCCTGCAATTGAAGATCACATTTAGTATGTCAATGCATTAGAGTTGAGTTTGTTTCTCGGTCAGTTTTAATTCTGAATTTCAGCGTAGCTGTACTTGCGTTTCAGCCTCCAATTCGTCACAATCCAATTCATTTCTGCAATACAATTATTCTGCATGCCTTAGTTCAAATCTGTTAAAGTGTGTATCAGTGAGACTTGAGATGGAATTCTATTGCAATCGAATTTAGTTGTTTTGTTGAGTTTTAGCATCCAATTAGTTTCGGAATTGCTGCACACCAGTTTCCAATTTCTGCACATGCTTTGTTTTTGAAACTCAGCTTCATATCCTGCATTTCAAGCTGTAGTTCCTAAATTCACATCAATTGCATTTCAGTTCTTAAGAATTTCTATGTGAACATTAGCTTGGATTTGAGCAGTTCTGAAAAACAAACAGTTCGCATCAATTGAATTTCAATTTCTGAAATATTGCAATTCATTCTTGAAATTCTGCAGCACTTGTCCCTGTTTTGATCAGTTTTATTCGGATTATGAATTCTGCATTTATCCCTGCAATTTACTGCATTCATAGTTGTGCTTTCCATGCCTAATTGATTAACTTCAATCCCGAATCATTAGAATTAGCTTGGCACTTAGCATCAATTCTTTTTGGCACATAAGCATTGCCCATGTGTATCAAGTTTGATTCATTTCTGGTTTTGTGCTAAGTGAAATTTCAGCAGATGTTTCAATAGTTTTGAGTTTAAATTCTTGAAGTCCAACAAGTCTTCTAGTGTAGTATTGAGTTTGAGTTCAGTTTGTTTCACAATCAGCAGTTTTGAACTTTAAGCTTCAATTTTTGCATAATAGTGTTTTAGTGGCTGAATATTTTTGTATCAAGTGGAGCACTCGGAATGGATGGGTGTGAAGTTGAACATAACCTGTAGTGTAGACTCACATTGGAATTCGAATTTATTTTTCCAAGTTCATGCTCATTTGCATCAGTTAACTGAGTTCACCATTAACTGAGTTCATTAGTTGTCATTTCATTGTTTAGTTCATTGGGTTAAGTATCTTCCTTTTTCATTGCGATTTCGTTTCCAATTGCAACCCAAAACCCAAATATTTATTTGAAACCCAGAATTCACAAACGACACATAAACACGAGATCGAATCAAACATCATCAACTAGTCCCTAGGAAAAATACGACCTGTGGCCCCTTTACTACGTTTTCATATTTTGATTGCAAAAAGGGTTTCCAGCACATATTTATAAATATTTAAATTCTGACGGATCCACACATTTCGTGACAACTTTAACTTAGCTAAATCGGGTCTATCAGTGCCAGAGCTCGGATATCAAGAGGTTGGATCTGTCAAGATTCCTCATTAAGGGGAAAAGACGTTGGACATAATCATTACCTGACGCCGCCGCCAAATATCAATCAGGGTCGGAAGGGACAGGTTTATAGGCTGTCAGGCGGCTGTGTCAGTCTCACCGCACAGCTGAAGTATCCAACACTCAGACTGACCACTGATTACTCCTTAATGAGATGTGACATCCCACACGGTGGAGAACTTTTCTCTTCCCCTATATAAACCGCATTTGAGTCCTCAAAAAGGGGATCACTGCCATTTTGCAACCACACCATTACATTGTGAGCTCTGTTTTGGTCCAAGCCGAGTGACTTGAATCTGGTCCCTATTCGTGCCCGAGTCCGACCCCCCGAGTTGCGGTAGACCGGGTACGCTACAGCAGACCGAGTCGTCTTGGTTAGACCGAGTCATCTTGGTTAGACCGAGCCAACCGGTTGAGAACCGGCCTTCGCTTGTCGACAGGATCAAATTTGGCGCCGTCTGTGGGAATCTCGCCTGATCGAGAGCCGAAGATGAGTGAATCCAACCGGGTGACTGTTACTCTTTCACAGGAAGACTTGGATCTGCTAATAGAAGCTAGAGCCAGGAAATTGGCGGAGGCACAGCAAGCGGCCGCTCGACCCGCTCAGCCGGGCCCGGCCGAGCAGACTGCTCGGGTGGGCACCGAAGGAGGGGTTCGACAGGAGGAGAGTCCTCACTTCCACCGGGCGCTGTTCGGCCCAGCTGAGGGAGAAGGGCAATCAGACTCTCACGAAGCTACATCCAGTCATACCAGAGCTAACAAAGGGAAGGCTCCCCTTGCGCCGACCCCAACTGAGCGCACAGGGTTCCCCTTCTCCAGCCAAGTCTTGAACGAGCCACTGCCCAAGCATTTCAAACCCCCGTCCATTGCTGAATACGGAGGAGCTACTGATCCTGAAGAACATCTAAAGAAATTTGAGAATGCTTCGATGCTGCATCAGTACCCCGATGGTGTCAAGTGCCGGGCCTTCTTGACCACTCTAGCCGGGCCGGCCCAGCGATGGTTTGACAGACTCCCAGAGGGATCGATCAAGGACTTCTCCAATTTCAAGAAACTGTTCCTGCAGCATTTTGCCAGTAGCAAAAGACATCACAAGACCAGCTTAAACTTGTTCACCATGAAGCAGGGCTCCAAAGAGCCCTTAAAAGCCTACATCAAGAGGTTTAATCAAGTTGCGCTGGATGTGCCCACTGCTACGTCCGAGGTGTTGGTCAGTGCCTTCGCGCAGGGCTTACAAGAGGGAGAATTTTTCAGATCCTTGATCCGAAAACCTCCGAAGGACTTTGAAAGCCTTTTGGGGAAAGCCAGTAAATACGTAGACGTTGAAGAAGCACAAGCCGCCAGGCGTCCGGAGGTTAGACCTGCGCCCGAGAATCCTCAGCAATATCAAAGAAATGTACCTCCGAGGGGGCCTCTCAGAAGCCCCAGAGCTATGGGGCACCGACCAGGAGTCGAGAGGGGAATAGTTCAGCAAGTGGCCCAGGGCTGCATCCCTTCCAGGTGGCAGCCCTATTGTTTCTTCCATAACAGCCACACGCATGACCTTTAGGACTGCTGGCAGACCGGAGTTCAGGGTCGCGCCAGTCGAGGAAGTCCAAAAGGGGCTCACCAAGGAGGTGGTCGAGGTCGGGGAAGAACATCACCTGGCCAATCCGAGTCCCCGGCCCGACCGACCGCTTCTGCAGCCAGACAGCTGTTCTAGACCCCCGACTCCACCGAGAACAGGAATGCTAGCGAAGAGCAAGCCAATCAACAAAATGCAGTGCACGGATCCATCAATGTGATTTCTGGGGGCCCCACCTATGGAGATTCCAATAGAGCTCGGAAGTCGCAGGTTAGGAGACTCGATATCTACCAAGTGGGTTGCAGTTCTGCCCAAGCTCAGGGGCCGCAGATCAGTTTCGGCCCTTCAGACTTACAAGGAATAGAAGTACCTCATGAGGATGCCCTGGTCATCATAGCAATCATAGCTAATTACCAGATTCATAGAACCATTGTGGATACGGGGAGTTCGGTAAACATCTTGTACTTAAAAGCTTTTGAGCAATTGCAGATTGAAGCTACTGAGCTCCAGCCCATGGCCACACCTCTATTCGGATTCACGGGGAATGAAGTCCAGCCCTTGGGCCAGATCAAATTGGCCATCTCACTCGGTGAAGAGCCTTTGAGAAGGACTCGGTGGTCTACCTTCCTGGTAGTGGACGCCCCCTCGGCCTAGAACGCCATCCTGGGCCGACCGGTGCTGAACAAGTTCCGAGCCGTGGTGCCCACTTTGTACTTGAAAGTCAAATTCCCAGTGGGTGATCAAGTTGGAGAGGCTAAAGGAGACCAAAAGGTAGCGTGTCGGTGTTACGTGGACGACGTTCGAGTGGAGGTGAGTAAGACCTTCCGAGCTCCACTGGCCAGCTGTAACATGGTGCAGTCCTCTCAGCCCTCCCCCTGGGCTGAGCTGATAGAAGAAAAAGAAGAGGTTCAGCTAGTACCTAACCGAGAAGAAACCAAAGTGAGAATAGCTCCTGGCCAGTTGGAGAAGTAGGCAAGCTGGAGCCTCCATGGAGTGGTCCATTCCTGGTGGTCGAGGCGCTGGGATCGGGAGCCTACTATCTGCAAGATGCTCAAGGAAAGCGGCTCGGAAGACCTTGGAGTGCAGTGCATTTAAGGTTGTACCGTGAGGAGAGCGGAGAGAAATGATTATTGTAACTGTACTCAGAAAAAACAATGACAAAAACTCTGACTCTCCAAAAGACAACTGCAGCAAGTTATAAGTGAGTTTGCACTCACGCACCCACCGGACTCGGCGCCGATCGAGCGTGGCGTTCCACGTTTGGTTGGACCCGATCGGGCGTGGCGGTCCACGCTCGGTCAGGGTAAGTCGGACGGTGTCCAGACTCTTGCAGAGGCAAGTTATAAGTGGGCTTGCACTCACGCACCCACCGGACTCGGCGCCGATCGGGCGTGGCGTTCCACATTTGGTCGGACCCGGTCGGGCGTGGCGGTCCACGCTCGGTCAGGGTAAGTCGGACGGTGTCCAGACTCTTGCTATGGCAAGTTATAAGTGGGCATGTTCCCACGCACCCACCGGACTCGGCGTCGATCGGGCGTGGCGTTCCACGTTCGGTCGGGCCCGGTCGGGCGTGGCGGTCCACGCTCGGTCAGGGTAAGTCGGACGGTGTCCAGACACTTGCTAAGGCAAGTTATAAGTGGGCATGTTCCCACGCACCCACCGGACTCGGCGCCGATCAGGCGTGGCGTTCCACATTCGGTCGGGCCCGGTCGGGCGTGGAGGTCCACGCTAGATCAGGGTAAGTCGGACGGTGTCCAGACTCTTGCTAAGGCAAGTTATAAGTGGGCATGTTCCCACGCACCCACCAAACTCGGTGCCAATCGGGCGTGGCATTCCACGTTCGGTCGGGCCTGGTCGGACGTGGCGGTCCACGCTCGGTCGGGGTAAGTCGAGCGGTGTCCAGGCTCTTGCTCGAGATAAACATGAGTCATTATATTTCTGCAATACCTATCGCCGAGTCAGGGTATACACCCGACCGAGCAAAATCGCCGAGTCAGGTCGTACGCCTGACCGACCCTCATTGCTGAGTCAGGGTATCGACCTGACCAAGCTACATTCCCAAGTCTGAAAAAAGGCCAGGTTGAAAGACTAATAGCACGAGTCGCCCGAACGTCTGGCACTTCGCTAACTTTTCGAGTCGGCCTAAAAAATCAAACTAAGGAGACCAGGATGAACATCCCGAGTAATCGACACTAAGCAGGAGTTTGTCGCGGGCCGGCCTTCGCAGAATGAACTAAACGAGCTGAATAAATAACACTTAGCGGGAATTTCGCGCGTCATAGATAGGGTACCGACCTAATTAAGCAACATAGCAAGGTCGGGACGCCAACCCGACCTAACAGCACCCCCGGGTCAGGACGCCAACCTGACCCTAGGGTACCCCTGAACTCGGACGTCAGCTCAGTCGAACGTCTGATTGCGCAGATGTCTCTAGCATTCGGCACTTAGCGAAAACTCCCTACCCGACCTGAAGGAGTCTACCTTACGATAATGATTTAAGTGTCCCGAACAACTCCTACTTCGTGAAATTTGGATGAATGACTCATAGCACCGGCCTTCAGCGAATGGGGCGAGTGCATCAAATAAGCAACACTTAGCAAAAATCTCATACGTTACAAACAGCTAAACGAAATAAAGAAAAAGAAGAATCCACAGAAATGAGCTAAGGCCCGAGGCCATCACAAAATTGGGCCTTGAAGGATGAGTCAGGAAGTCAAGTGCCATTACAAAATTTTAAAAGCTTAAGGGTCGGGCAAGAGCAGACTGAGCAACAGCTCGGGCAAAGGGAGGTCGGGCCCGCTAAGCTAAGTAAATTTCGGAAAGGCATCGGGGGGGATTGAGGCCTTGATCAGAGTGGGCTTCACCACTTTGGGAGGCAGGTCGGCAGGGAGATGGCCGGCTTCCATGAGCTGCTGTATTGCGCCCTTCACCCCATACATGAGCATACCCACGGTTCGCTTAGTCACTAGCTTAAGAAAAGGCTGCGATTGGATATAGTCCAAACGGGATTGCTCGATCCGAGCTGGCTCCCCAGACTTATAATCGGCCAACTCCTTCTCTAGTTGAGCAGTCCTGGCCTCTTGGTCTTTGAGTTGGGCGTCCTTAGCAGCCAGTCCTTTCTCGGTGCTCACTAGCTGGGCTTCCAGAGCTTGGAAAGCTTCTTTCGGGGCCGTAAGCTTTGTTTCCTTGTTCTTCAGGGCTAAAAGAGTCTGCTTGTGAGTAGTGGATACCTCCTGTAGCTGCCGTTGCAAGCCTAAGATCTCATCGATTTTCCTGTTTAAATCCGAGCGGGCCCGGGCTTCGAGATCGAGGGCAGTTTTCTTTGAGGCCTCGGCGGCTTCTAGCCGAGTACCGAGCTGATCCATTTCGCGGGCCGAGGCTGCCAGCACCTCGTGCGCTCGCTCTAGACAGATGTCACCCTCCGCTAATTGCATACGCAGGGAAGCTACCTCATCTAGGAGTCGGGCCTTGCCCTCGTCGCTGGTCGGGAGGGCACACTGAGTCAACTGATGCTCTAAGTTCTTTATCTTGTGCTCAGCTGCCCGACATTCCCTAACATTCGCGACTAGGGCCTTGGTGACCGTCTGGCCCCCGACCCACAGCTGCGCAAGAACAAGCAGTGTAAGAGGAGAGTGAAGAGGGCGGGGGATAGGAGAAGGTATACCTTGACCATATCCATGGCAAAGTTGTCGACCAAGCTAAAAGGACTTTGTCCTTCAGTTAACTCCAAGCCTTGGTCCCAAGCTGCAGATAGATGACCGTGCAGGTTAAGTGGCTGGGGCTCGACCATCCGGAGTAGTGAAGTTTCGGAGGGAAGCTGCACCTCTACTGGTACTCGAGGGAGGTCATGCATAGCTAGGAGGGAGGCGGCTGCCTCCTCACTAACCGGATCGGCAACGTTCGCCAGAGGAGTAGAGACCGAGCTGGAGGCTAAGCCCACCGGTCGGGGCGTGCTCGGATTAGGCAGGGAGACCTCGGGTCGAGCAGCGCTGGAGGACGGAGCGGAAGTTCCCGGGCGAGGAGAGGCCGAGCGGGAAGTTGACAGCCGTATCCTGACTCGACTGGGCAGGGGAGCTGGCAGATCGGGCGCCCTCTCAGGTTGAGCCTGAGTCGTGGGAGCGCTGGAAGAAGCAGCCTCCCGAGGACGTTTCTTCTTCTTGGACACACGTGAAGAAGACTGGCTCGCAACAACAGTCTGCCTTTCGGCCTCCACACGGACCTCTGTGAGGTCTGCCTCAACGCTCTGGGCTAACACTTCCAATTCCGAATCGCTCTCCGCCCTACCCGGGAGCCGGTGTCACCCTTATGGGAGGTACATTTCGGCTGGCCAGCAGCTCAGCGGCCCGGGTGTTTAATGCCTCTTCTTCCAAGGCCAACTCATCATCCATGAGGGCGTCCATCAGAGCCTGGGCTGCAGTTCAGAAAGAGTTTTAGTTAGCATTAAAAGACCCTTAGGTACAATGGATATTTACCGTAGGTGCCTGGCAGCTCCGCTGGAATCTGACTCAGCCGGCAGATATAAAGCACGACCTCGCTCAGCAGTTTGCCGACATGAAAACGACGCCCTCCGATTTAGAAAAGGCCAGTTGAATGCTAGGGTCGGCACGGTATTTCTTGGGAGCGGCAGGATGAACTGGCAGCTCTTCCATCTAGTCAATCGGCCAAGATGCGGTCGGGGTAGTGCTTATGTAAAAAAAGTGAGACTTCCACCCCTTGTTCGAGGAGGGAACCTTATCTAGAAAAGCTGTGTTAACTCGGGCCTGAAAGAAGAAACAATCCGGTTCCTGCATTTTGAGGTAGTAGAAAAGATGGAAGACTCGAGGGGTCAGGGGCAGCCGGAAAGATTCGAAGATGATCACGGTGCCACACAGGATACGGATCGAGTTAGGGGCTCGCTGAGAGAGGCACTTGGAAATATCGGCAGATCTCCACAATAAAAGGGTGCAGGGGAAATCGCAAGCCGGCTAGAAGGTGATCCTTAAAGATAGTAAAGTAATTCATAGGGGCTTAGTTAGGCCGGTCTTCACGAGAAGGAAGAGCAAAAAGGTGATTCTCCGGAATCTGATACTCTATACGAAGCGTCACCAGAGAACCCAAACTCAAGGTCAAGCGGGTGGTGGTATATCACGGCCCGGGTGTGGAAGATGAGCCGGCCATATGGTCGGACCCGGGAACTAATAGAAGAAATATTAGGCGAGGAGAAGAGTACCTAATGTTAGGGCTCAAGATAAAACGCTGATCGCCGAAAGCACCGATCGTCGGGACTCGAAGAAGTCAGGCAGAGGAGGTCGGACAGAAACAAGAGGAGAAGCAGGAGTCAAAGTAAAAAAGGATAAAAGGAAGGGTTAAGCCTATTTATAGTTCGAGCAAAGCAAGGATGACCGTCGGATGAAGAGGGGAAAAAATGGCGGGCTCTGTTCTCCACCGTTCATTCCCTGCAACTCCCTAGGTCTCGAAGTTTCTCTTGGACGCCGCGCGAAGCCATGCTCATGATGCCTCGAGGCCAGAGGCTCCCACTCAAAGGATGACACGTGGGCTGGCATTGATGTATGATTTGATCGGAGGCCGCGCGTCCAAAGTATCAACTCGGCATACGAGGGCGCGCGGGAAAGCGGAAAGGAGGTCAGGCCGACTGGGCCGGGAGCCTAGTCAGTCGGTCTTGACGCCTACTTCGACTAGACTTGAAGGGGAGGCTTGTGATCCAGGCTTTCTGTTTCAGGAGGAAAGCTGGAGGCCCGGTCGGAGTTAACCGGGTATGATCCGGGTCAGGGAAAACCGGGCCAGTTCACCCTCGACCTCACGGGCCGGGCCGAAGGTTTAGGCAGGGCACTGAGAGGTCGGGAACTAGAGCTAAGTGACCTAAGGCTGGGTGCCAGAGCTCGGATATCGAGAGGTCGGGTACCGGAGCTCAAACACTGAGAGGTCGGAAACTAGAGCTAAGTGACCTCAGGCTGGGTGCCAGAGCTCGGATACCGAGAGGTCGGGTACCGGAGCTCAGACACTGAGAGGTCGGAAACTAGAGCTAAGTGACCTCAGGCTGGGTGCCAGAGCTCGGATACCGAGAGGTCGGGTACCGGAGCTCAGACACTGAGAGGTCGGGAACTAGAGCTAAGTGACCTCAGGCTGGGTGTCAGAGCTTTGATACCGAGAGGTCGGATCTGTCAGGATTCCTCATTAAGGGGAAAAGACGTTGGACATAATCATTACCTGACGTCGCCGCCAAATATCAATCAGGGTCGGAAGGGACAGGTTTACAGGCTGTCAGGCGGCTGTGTCAATCTCACCGCACAGCTGAAGTATCCAACACTCAGACTGACCACTGGTTACTCCTTAATGAGATGTGACGTCCCACACGGGGGAGAACTTTTCCCTTCCCCTATATAAACCGCATTTGAGTCCTCAAAAAGGGGATCGCTGCCATTTTGCAACCACACCATTACATTGTGAGCTCTGTTTTGGTCCGAGCCGAGTGACTTGAATCTGGTCCCTATTCGTGCCCGAGTCCGACCCCCGAGTTGCGGTAGACCGGGTACGCTACAGCAGACTGAGTCGTCTTGATTAGACCGAGCCAACCGGTTGGGAACCGGCCTTTGCTTGTCGATAGGATCAGGTTCAGATTTCTATTCCCTAATCGCCAACTTGTTGTTTGCAATAGATAATGCCTTGCTCAGGTCAGCAAATGAGCCAAATTTATTTGATAACGTAATCGACCTAAAATGAATCAATTGTAATATAATTAAGAGCATAAATAAGCTAAATTGAGTCTGAGTTGTATGTTATTCAAGTTTGTTTGAGGAAACTGAGTTAAGTCAAATCAAATTTAAAATGACCTATGTCATTAGAATTATTATTAATTCAAATTTAGTTTTTTATTTCGAGCTCGATGTTATTGAGTTTTTAATTACGCTTGATTTTTTTTTTGAAACTTTTATATTTTTAAACTTGCTTAGTTGGTTAGTGAGCTTGATATTATGAGCTTGTTTGTTTATTTACTATATTAAAAAGAGTTTTATTGGATAAATATAATTTATAAATTTTATCATGATATTCATAACATTTGTGTTTAAACTTATTCATTTAATTTAACGAATTATTCAATTTTTTTATTTAATTGATTTTGTATATATTGAACAAACATAAATAAATTTTAACAAGTCGAATATCAAATTTGCTTAATCATGACCCATAATACGCAACCATTAAAACCCTAATTAGCGTAATGGCTCAGATTTAATGGATGCGAGGACCGTTACAAAGATTATCCAATAACCGACAGTTAAGGGGATGTGGAGAAGAACGTGGGACACGTGTGACTGCCATCATAGATATAAAAGGTATTTCAACCCCCCAAGTAAAGGGGTTACACACATTCTAACTTGTACTTTTGTCCTTATTTTCTCCCATCTAAGAGATTGAAGCACAGACTTGAGCGTCGAAGTGGACTCCGGCGGACAACCCCTGGCGTGTTACCTTAACGCTCGTGTTAATCTCGCATGGTGGGAACTCTTCCTCTCTCGTCATCATCCTCGTGGGCTAAATCCTGGTGATTGGTCGTCGACGTCGATTCCTTTCAGAACAAGTTTGACGCCGCCTGTGGGAAACTCTATTAAAGCACCAGAAGGAGCACCGATGGCAGAGCTGACGGGAAAATCCATCGTCCTAATGAAAGAGGAATTAGATCGCTTAGTGGCCAATGCTATCAAAGGGGCGCTCGAATAGCACCAAATCGAGCAAGCCGCCTCACGGCGAGTCGCTTCTGTGCAAGAGGAGATCCCCAGAATCTCCAATTCGCACCCCAACCATGGAGATCTATCTCACCATCGGGGAGACACGTCGAAGTAGTCCCGGTTCACCGACGGGATTCTCTAGGAGATGTGGAGAAGGCCAACCAATGGCCTCCAGCGTGCTGAGACAGGAGGACGGACAAGGGAGGAGGGAAGAACCTAAAGTCTCCTCAAAGGCACCCTCCACCCCTTTCTCATTGGTGATTGTAGAAGATCTCATGCCGAAGCAGTTCCATGGGCCTAGGATTGCCGACTACGATGGGAAGACAGATCCTGAAGATCATGTCAACAAGTTTGAGAACGTGACATTCCTACACTAGTACACCGATGGTGTAAAGTGCCAGGTGCTCTTGAACACCCTATCAAGAGCAACCCAGCGATGGTTCCAAAGGATGCCCCAGGGTTCTATCAACTCCTTGAGTTTAGAACTGCATAGAGAGGGGGGGTGAATATAGCCAGACACAAACTACTTTCACATTAGGGTTTCTCTGCACTTCAATGGTTAGTAGCACAGCAGCGGAAACAATGGAAACAGAGAAATGCAGAAACGAAGAAAACAAAAACAAACTAAAGCAACAAACAAGATCGCTAACAAGGAGGGTTTACAAGGTTCGGGGATAACTTGCCCCTACTCCTTAGCGTGCCCGTGAGGTGGGCGATCCCTTGATCGTCGGCAGATCAAGCCCCGAAAAATCCGGATATCAAATGGAACCTCCTTCTCGGTGGAGAAACCTCTCCACACCCGTTTCACAGAAATAATGAAGTTAAGAATAGTGAAACAAGAAGGCTTACAAAGCACTAGGAACCAAAGGAACACAAGAGAACATCTCCCGAACTCCACTCAGCACAGATCTCACGCAAGAACTCCCTTCTTCATGTCTTCTTGCTGATGGACTCGTCAAGCTTCTTGTTTCCTCCAAGTGCTCAAGTATCAGTATGTTGCTCCAAGAATCAGAGTGTTTGCAAAGTGACGGAGCAAAGCTTGTCGCAAGAAGTGATCCCTTTTTTTTGAGGCTTCATCGCTACCAAGCCCTTAAGCCTCTCCCACTGATCCTCAAGTCACAGCCACCTCTCTGCAGCTCCCAGCTTGTCAACTGCAACTTCTCACCTACCACTGAGCTCACCTGGACTCCCTGAGCTTCCCTCAGACGAGCCCCAGTCAGCAGCTCCAACAGCGCCGGCATCCGTTGCAACCTGAGATGGAAACCTGCCCAATCTGACATAGCAAAAGCCTCAGTTTGACTCCCTTGAAGTAAACCTGAGTAACCTGCACACTTAGCAGCTCATTAGCTCAGCAAATCAATGGAGTATCAACAATCAGAAGTTAGGAGCAGAGATCAGTAGCGAACCAGGAGAGAAACAGACGTAATCAGAACTCTGACAGAGTTTTTCAATTAAAGCTATCAGCTACTGATCGGTCACCGGACCGATCAGAGTGACTCCTAATCGGTTGCAAGACCGATCAGGCTGGGTTTAGACGATCAGGCTCCATCCTGATCGATCACCAACGCGTAATCAGAAATCACGACTTCTCCTGGATCGATCACCAGACCGTTCCCAAGTCGTGGATTGGTCACCAGACCGATCCACCCCTTTGCAGGGTGATTTCCCAGCTTTGCAGTCCAAACCTCCTGATCAGTCTGGGGACCGATCAGGATGTGACCTGATCGAACTGGTGACCGATCAGGCCACCCTCCGACTGATCAGTCTCCAACCTGATCGATTATAGTGAGAAGTCCGCGACATTTGATCGTTCACCAGAATGATCCGAACAGTAACCCTGATCCGTCACCAGACCGATCAGGAGTCAATCAATAGGGTTCCCAAACTCACTGTATGCTCCCTGATCGGTCACCAGACCGATCAGGAGCCGATCAGTAGGTTTGCCAAAGTCACCGTATGTTCCCTGATCGGTCACCAGACCGATTAAACATCACTGGATCGGTCACCAGACCGATCAAACATCACTGGATCTGTCACCAGACTGATCCACGAGGGAACTCCGTGCCAACTTCCCTGATCGGTCACCAGACCGATTCAGGCAAGGCCAAACCCACTCTAAGTCAAGAGAACTGACTCCCAGCCTCCCCTGACTTATACTCAGTCCCCCGGACCAAGACTCCATGCCCAATCTCACTCACCGGGACTTCAACCTAGCCCTCCAAGCTAGGACCTGGCCCTCCAAGTCAGGGTTTTATCCAACCTAGCCCTCCAAGCTAGGACCTGACCCTCTAAGCCAGGGTTTCATCCACCTAGCCCTCCAGGCTAGGACCTGACCCTCCAAGCCAGGGGTTCATCCACCTAGCCCTCCAGGCTAGGACCTGACCCTCCAAGCCAGGATTTCATCCAACCTAGCCCTCCAGGCTAGGACCTGACCCTCCAAGCCAGGGTTTCATCCACCTAGCCCTCCAGGCTAGGACCTGACCCTCCAAGCCAGGGTTTCTCACACCTAGCCCTCCAAGCTAGGACTTTTCACACCTAGCCCTTCAAGCTAGGACTTTTCACACCTAGCCCTCCAAGCTAGGACTTTTCCACACCTAACCCTCCAAGTTAGGACTTTTCACACCTAGCCCTCCATGCTAGGACTTTTTCACACTTAGTCCTCCAAGCTAGGACTTTTTCACACCTAACCCTCCAAGTTAGGACTTTTCCATGCCAGCATGCGATCTCCCGATCCACCTGGACTTAATCTGAATTCAACCAAACCTGAATCAAACTTAAATCGGTGTCAACCACCAAAACAACAATTAGGGTCAGACTGCATCAACAATCTCCCCCTTTTTGTTGTTTGACTACCCGATTTAAGTTTAGGCATTAAATGATCAATTGAAGACAATTCAATTATCGTAAGGGAATCAAAGTCCTCCCCCTACAATAACCCTAAACTTAATCAATCATTCTCTCCCCCTTTGTCAAACATCGAAAAGGATATGGTATTTAGTTTAAACATACCTCCCCCTCAAACCAGGGTCTCTCCCCAAATCCAAAATAATTAAAAAGGATAATTTTTGAATTGCATATGAGAGGCATATACCATAAATGTATCATGGCAACAATGTATATGCATCATACGGTAATAAGTGTGAATTGCACATGAAAACACATACAGAATTATATCATGGTCAAATATGTACATGTTTCATATGACAAGTACGGAATGCATCTGTATCAGATATATAATCTTGATTGGTCTCCGTGACCGATCAGGTACGTTGATTATTTGATACAGAAATATTTCTGATTAGTCTGAGGACCGATCAGATTTCAGAAAAATTTCTGAAACTCTGATACGTGCCTGATCAGACTGCATTAACAATTTGCATTCCACAACGGGGTGTAGACTCTATCAATATTCGTCATTTCAGAAAAATTTCTGAAACACGACATTAAGAACAAGAGTCATGACTCAACCAACCCTTCCTTATGAATTTTGAAAATTCCAACCCGAGCTTGGATCAAATCAGAATTAAATTTGTTCCAAGTATGATTAGCCAAACCTCATTGTAACACTTGATGTTTCAGAAAAATTTCTGAGAATCAAGGGTCTTAAAAATTCCTTAGAAATGAATTTGTATTCACTTAATACCAGGTTTGTACCAATGAATGATCAAGTATGGTCATGTTCTTGGAATAATCAGGTGTGTATCAGATTTGTTTGTGGTATGATCATTACACTGATACAATTTGATGAAAAGGGGATCGGACTGAGGAGTAGTCTGATACCTCTGATCAGTGTTGATCTGATCCGTCACCGGACCGATCAGTATGATTCCCGATCAGTCACCAGACCGATCAGGGTGAGTCCTGATCGGTTGGTGGACCGATCATGTCTGATACAGACAGTTGATCAGAAATAATAATTCAGAAACTCCAAAATTTCAGACTCTGAAACATATCAGTTTCAGAAACAGATTTGTTTCATCTCTTACCATTCCCAAACCCTAAATCAATTAGTTTTAATTTATTTGATCCTAAGGGATCCCTTAATCAAAATACATTTCTTCAAATAATTATCAAAATATGATACTAATATCAAATTTCCAAAACATGATTAGATTTCATGATATAAACAAAAATATGATCAAATTTTCAAAAACATGCTTGTATTAAATTAGTATCAAAACATGATCAAGCTTTCTAACACATGATTGTATCAATACAATTCATAAGGTTGTATTTTGTCCGACATGCTTTTATCTCATTTAACCAGTTTTAAAAACATTTCAAAAGCATGCATTGATCACAAAAGCATGAGGTTGCATTGGAATTGTCTAAATTCTCTATGAAAAGGTAGTTAACTAAACTATATTCATGTATTTATCCAATTTAGGCATTTTCAGAAAATTCAAAATATTGATCATCAAAGCATGAAATTGTCTAAGGTTTATGATTGCAAGCAAATAAAAAAAACTTAGACCTCAAATTCATGTTCTTGTCTATTGAGGCCTTATCAATATAAATTATGTGTTGATATTGTTCCTCAGCATGCATTCATACAATAAAATCATGGCACACTCAGCTACGTTCAACTCCAAAAATATTTAGAATCAATATATGATCAAAAAAGTCATGGACCTTGAATACTAAATTTTGAACCATCATAGACTAAGTGAACATGATGTTCTTAACCAAAGTTGTAAAACACATACAAGAAAATTTTGGCTTGCTTGAGAAAAACTTTTCTATTACCAAGACACCTTAGTCTTGAGATAAGGCATTTCATAAACAATAACTTGCATGAAAACATAAATTGCAATAAGAAAACTTATTATCCTAAGCAATCCAAGGTAAAACAAGTTATGTGTCAACCTAAACCATTCATGTGAATTTGAGGAAACGATAAGCACATTCCTAATTAGGAATGGCTAGATGTTTGGAGCACTAAATATCAACCATCCATATTGATAGATGCTCCCCCTCAATCAATGCCTATACAATTCGAAATATGGAGGTTTTAGGTACCCAAATTTTGGGACCTAATGCATTAATAATGAAGGACTTAGGCACCCATGCCTTAGTCACTTTCTTCCTAACATTTTGAACCCTAGAATTATTTTGTGCTCTAAATTGGGTTCTTGACATTAAAGATACAAAGGTTGGTTCTTTAGGTCGGTAACCTATACCGGCCTTGTTATTGTTGGTGCAGGAAGCACCATATCGAACCTTGTTTTGATATTGGCAAAGGATTCAAAGTTAAGTTTGTTTGTGATCTAATGTTGTTACTCAAGTGTGCAGAGACAAAGTCCTAGTGAATGAATGCTAGGCATCTGGCGAAGGACTGCCAGTATCCAAGCCCTAGCGAAGGACTGCTAGGCACCTGGCGAAGGGCTTCCAGGATACAAAGCCCTAGCAAAGGACTGCTAGGCAACTGGCGAAGGACTGCCAGTATCCAAGACCTAGCGAAGGACTGCTAGGCAACTGGCGAAGGACTGCCAGTATTCAAGCCCTAGCGAAGGATTGCTAGGCAACTGGCGAAGGACTGCCAGCATCAAGCCCTAGCGAAGGACTGCTAGGCACTGGCGAAGGACTGCCAGCAACGAAGCCCTAGCGAAGGACTGCTAGGCAACTGGCGAAGGACTGCTAGTTTACAAGACCTGACAAAGGACCGTCAGGCAAAAGTCCAACCAAAGGAACGGTTGGCATCAGGTAAATTCTCCCGAGAGGAGTAGGTGAGGACGCGTTCCCCGTCGAGGGAACAGTAGGCGTCGGTTAGACCTAGGGCTCCATTTTGGAGACCAAAGTCAGAACCAAGACAGCTAAGGCTGTATAAATCTAATTAATTGTTATGTTATCTTGTTTTGGACTAACCCTGGATGCAGGACCGAAGGAACGTGTGTCTGCAGCTCAGAAAGCCTCAGAGGAGAGAGGCAGTTGCTGAGAAGGGCGCCCGGAGCGTCCCGGGCGCCCCCAAGGGCCATACAAAACAAGTAACAAGAAGACTGGTTCGAATACACACTGGGTCGGGCGCCCCTGCACTGCGGGCGCCCCCTACGCTGCGGGCGCCCCCTGGCGCATACCTCGAACCAAGAAGCCCTCGAAGCCAAGCAGATAACCTTTGACCCGGTCAATGCGGGCGCCCCGAGCACTGCGGGCGCCCCGGTCAAAACTGATTCCGAAGATAACGGGATCAGAAGCTGACCGAGATCGGAACGGATCGGCTGCCACGTAGGGGGGTGCCCCCGACGTCCCGGGCGCCCCCTAGCCCTATATAAAGGGCCCTCGACCCCAGGCTTCAAAACACACTTCTTCCAACGCTTCAAAGTTCTTCTACGCTCGTGCCTTGCTCCGGAAACGCTTCACCTCGAGCCGACGACGTCCCGCTGCCCCAAAAAGATTCAATATACTTCGGACGTCGGTACCGAAGAGCTTAATATTTTATTATTAATTTATTGCACTCTCTTTGTAATTGAAATTATTGTAACCAATTTTGCGCAAATATAGAATTGTCCAAAGTAAACGGTCAACGACCGTGGGCCTTGGAGTAGGAGTCGACACAGGCTCCGAACCAAGTAAAAATCACTGTGTCTTTGTGCTGTGTATGTTATTTTTTATTTTCGCTGTGCACTTACTCTCAGTTTTCCAAAAAAGTAACGACTTCCGATATTCACCCCCCCCTCTATCGGTTTTCACGATCCAACAAGTGGTATCAGAGCGGGTAAGCTCAAATTTGGTGCAACCACCAATTTGAGAGTTTTTTTTCGGATTTACGAAATTTTTTTCATTTTATTTCTTTTCTTTTTTAATTAACACCACTCGATCTTTTCCGCCCTTTTATTTTAAAATAAATAATATCTGTGGGTGGATTTAAAAAATCCTTACGCCTTTTTCAATTTTGAATCCTCATTTTTTCACCATAAGTTAGAATTGTTAAAATAATCAATTTTTGAAAATTTGTCATAAACTTTTTTTTATTATTATTTTAATATTTTTCTCGAAATTCGTGCTGCTTTAATTCGAGCAATTTTTTTCTCAAACATTAAATTCTTATTTTTTTCATTATTAATCAAAATTTAGAAAATCAACATTTTCAAAAATTTATCGTAAATTATTTTCATTATTTTATTATTATTCTGCCTCGAAATTCGTGCATTTTTTTGCTATTTTTTTCCCCTTCTCCCGCACTACTAATCCAAGACCAAGTCTTGGTACATTTTTGGTATTTCCTTTGTGTACAAGGTATAATCTAAATGGTCATCCAAGAGTGGAATAGTGTCCGGCCACCCCTATTCTGTGGCGAGAACTTCAGAACCTGGAAGNGTCCTGAAACTGCTGGGAAGGCTGAAATTGATGCTGTAATGGTTGAGATGACTGCTGAAAATTTTGTGTAGGTTGCTGTGGCTGCTGAAAGTTTTGATTTTGTGGCTGGAAAACATGCTGTGGCTGCTGTGAACTCTGAAATGAGGGATGATTTTGCTGAATTTGATGATTGGAAGGCGGTTGTTGGTAAAAAGAGTTACCATACTTCAAATTTGGGTGGTCCCTCCAACCCGGATTGTATGTAGATGAGTAGGGGTCATTTCTTCGTTGGAATGGAGCTCTAGCCAAAGCCGCGACCGATTCATCTTGTTGGAGATTTGGACAATGGTCCGAATTATGTTCTTGGCTTGAACAAATGCTACATACTCTTGTAACTTGATTTGGAAATGAAGTTGTTGTTGAATTTGAGGCTTGGTTCACATTGTTCGCTGCCATTTGCGTCACTAAAGATGCCAACTCCGTCAGTTTGTTCTCCAACAAAGAGCTTTTGCTTTCTTTTTGTTCACTAGGCGACACTTGAGCTTCATGAACTCCTCTTGTAGTGAGTGCTCTACTCCCAAATTGTTGAGTATTCTCCGCCATGTTAGAAATGAGTACTCTAGCTTGCTCCGGAGTTTTATTCACCAAGGCTCCCCCTGCCGCCGCATCAATCATGCTCCTATCCATAGGTAATAAACCTTCATAAAAGTATTGGACAAGAAGTTGCTCACTAATTTGATGTTGAGGACAGCTAGAGCATAACTTCTTGAACCTCTCCCAGTAATCATAAAGGGACTCTCCAACCACTTGTTGAATGCCACAAATACTTTTTCTGATAATGGCGGTCCTTGATGCTGGAAAAAACTTCTCTAAAAATGCTCTCTTCATTTCAATCCAACTAGCAACATGTCCAGTGGGCAAATAATACAACCAATCCTTAGCAGCCCCAGTCAAAGTAAAAGGAAATGCTCTTAACTTAATGTCTTCTTCATAAACGCCCTGAGGCTTCATAGTAGAGCACACCACATGGAACTCGTGCAAGTGTCTGTTTGGATCCTCCCCAGATAAACCCTGAAATTTTGGCAACAAATTGATAAGTCCCGATTTGAGCTCAAAACTCCCCCTAGCTCTGGATATGCTATGCTGGAGTACTGAAATGCAGCATCTGGTGCTGCGAGCTCCTTCATGGTTCTCTGGTGGTCTGCCATGTCAATGCCTGAGTGAGTGCTGATAGTCTGAAGTGGAGGGATATCTGTAGTCTCAGAAAGAATGGCCTGGCTCCTCCTGACTCTGAAAGTCCTCTCAATCTCAGGATCGAAATCTTCTAATTCAGCACCTAGAGACCTGGTTATAAAAACAGAACAAATCGCAGTAAAAGTGAATAAAAAGATAAAACAAATAAAATCAAATCAACAGATATGACAATAAGCACAGAAACAAATCAAGAATGATATGAAATAAGTGCGCAAGCTAAAATCAAACAAGTCAACTAACAGTTCCCCGGCAACGGCGCCAAAAATTTGACAGGCCCAAAATATACTAATTAATTTGTCACGAAATGTATGGGCTCATCAAATTTAAATATCAATGAATTACTGGAAACCCTTTTACAATCAAAAATATGGGTATGTAATATAGGGGCCACAGGTCGTATTTTTCTCGGGGATAGTTGTCTAGTTTGATTCAAACTTGTGATTATGTGTCGTTTTTGGGATTTCACTTAAGTAATTGGATTTTAGTTTTGGGATACAATCGAAATTGAAATTGCAATTGAGAATGAGAATGAAATGAAAATAAAGATGAGTGAACAAAAGAGCTAAACAAAGAAATGACACTTAGTACTTAACCTAATGGAAGCTTACTCAAGCACTTGCAAATTTATTATGGGAAATTGTTTTCTTTTTGCAACAAACTAAAGGGAATGCCAAGCAATGAAGTAAAGAAAAACAGTGATGGGATTTTCGGAATCAAACAAGATTATCACAAAACAATGCAAAGGAAATTTTGGAGATTACTCAAGCAACAAATATCAACTTAGCTATAATGTTTTGGAACCTAACCACTGCCAATAAAATTCAGATATGAATGAGTGCAAGCTTATTGAATTTAAAGACTATCACATGCCACAAAAGCTAGCTAAAGTCGAATGCAAGAGGGTTCAAGGTAGTTTGCACGCAAGAGGAAAATGTTTGTGCCGAGGGCTGAATTTTTGTGCTAAGAACTGATTCGAGCAAATCTGGAATGCAACTTACAGACTAAAATTTGAGAGCAAACTAACACTGAAGTATTTGGCAACAATGGATGAACAAACAGCTCATGTAGACACAATTTGAAACAAAGAACCAATTGCAGAAATAAAGGAAATGCAGTAATGAAATCAGATTTTCAGAAATGTGATGATTTGCTAAGCTAAAAACGTGGACTGCTTTGCCGAAAATTCACAACCAAAGTTCATGTCAACTAAGCAAACAGATTTAGGACTCTAAAGCAGGAATCAACAGAATAAAAATGATGTAGACAATCAAATTCTGATACAAATCAGAAACTGAAAGGAATTTCAGAAATCGAGTTGGCACACAAGCTGATTTTGGATTATGAAGACTACAATTAAGTGCTATTCTAACTAACATACGCCATCTATCTGATGCTTAAGCAAAGATTTACAACTAAGAACTCGGAAACAACTCAGAAAACAAGAAATTTAAGACAAACTCATAAACTGAATGGGAATTTCAGAATTAAAGTGGCACACAGCAATTTGACTTGGCACGCAAGAAATTAAGCTAAAGCAAACTGAAATCTGACTTAATCTATCATCAAACACGTTCCTAGTTAACTTAACTTGAAGATCAAAATCCTAATTAAGCTAAACAATTCAGGAATTACAAACTAAGATAACTGAAAACTGTAAATCGCAGAAAACAGGACAGATTTCGACAGAATTGAATTCTACAGCTAAAACAAGATTTAAACTAAGGAAATCTACTCCTCGATTCCTTCTTCAGCTCAGGTACTCCTTGGTTGTCAAGCAAGGGAGAGAATCGGACCCGCAAACTCAGCAAATCGTGGAGAAAATGCCATCCGCGATTGAGTCAAGTTCAGATTGCTTCATTTCTGAAATTTCCACTCGGAATCTTCATTTCGGCTGCATCGGTGTGCGAAAATGGATGGATGATGATCTAAGCTCTCTAGGGAACTCCTCTAGATAGCTCAGTTGGGGTGTGATCGAGCACAGCCGATCAAAAGACGCCAAGTGACCAGAACTGCGGAAACCTCTCAACAGTACTGCGAATTGAGCAAATCTGATCCAGAAACTTCACTGATGGCTTCCTCGACGACCTAGCACTAGCTCTGAATCAAGAGTCGAGGGATCACGCCTTCGGATGGAGAGAAAAATGCAAGAACACGAAGAACAAACGGAATGGAAGACACTGTAGCGGCGAAGACGCGATAGGGAAGAGCTGCGGCAATTTTTCCTTAAGTAACTAAGCATGGACGGTCCAGATTGATTTGCTTCAATCCAACGGCTGATCTTGATCTGATTTGAGCCAAACTTTGATGATGATGATCTGGGGTCAGGATCTGCCTCGTGGTAGCTCGGATCCTCTAGATTTGCAACGGATGGTCCAGATCAAGCTAATCTTTGAATGGATGATCTAGAGCTCTCCAAGCTTGATCCAACGGTTGATTGAGCTCTGATTGTGGTGAAACCTTCAGATCTTGATCAGGGTGCTTGATCAACCCTAGTCCTAGCTCGGATGGCTTCAGATCATCCCGGATGGCTCAGATCTAGCTGCTTTCGAATCGAACGGCTCAGATTTAATCGTGATCTTGATAATCTGATCCGGGCCACTTCCAACTCGAGTTTGACCCAATATGCCCTAGATCCTTGAACCTTGATGCCTACAAAAATAGATCAAGAATTTAGTGGCCAAAATAATCCAAAAATTTACATATTTGCAATTAAGTCCAAAATAAAGGTAAGTTCTAAACCTAGGGCAATTTCACAATTTTGACAATAAAAACATAGATCAAACATGGATTTTAGCAGCTCAAATGATCAATGAAATGGAATCTATCAATCAGCCAGATCCTGAGGTTGAGCTAGTGTATAATGACACCATCCAAGAAGCACCACCAACACCAAGGCAAACTAGGTTAGCCTCTAGTCATCCCCAAGATCAAATTGTTGGAGATATCCACCATGGGGTTAGGACTAGATCATTCTTCAGGAATGAGGCTAATGAAGTTGCCCTAATTTCCGAAATTGAACCTAGAAAAATTAACGAGGCATTAAATGATCCCGATTGGATCATTGTCATGCAAGATGAACTAGGTCAATTCGAAAGAAGCCAAGTTTGGGACATAGTCCCTAGTGTTGATGCAGTCTGGCCCGGTTGTTGTTTTGGAGTTTGACAATGATTTAAGTTTGGTTGAGCGAATTTGGGTTAAAGTCCTGGTCGGGGACTGGGCATGAAACCCTGGTGAGTGAAGCCAGGTCCTAGCTTGTGAAGCTAGGTTGAAATCCCGGTGAGTGAAGCCGGGTCCTGGTGAGTGAAGCCAAGTGATGGAAATCCTGGTGAGTGAAGTCGGGTCCTGGTGAGTGAAGCCAGGTGATTGAAATCCCGGTGAGTGAAGCCGGGTCCTGGTGAGTGAAGCCGGGTGTTGGAAATCCCGGTGAGTGAAGCCGAGTCCTGGTGAGTGAAGCCGGGTCCTGGTGAGTGAAGCCAGGTGTTGAAAAGTCCTAATTGGGAAGAGGTGGGTGAAAAGTCCTAGCTTGGAGGGCTAGGTGAAAAGTCCTAGCTTGGAGGGCTAGGTGAAAAGTCCTAACTTGGAGGGTTAGGTGAAAAGTCCCATCTTGGAGAGTTAGGTGAAAAAGTCCTGGCTTGGAGGGTCAGGTGCCTAGCTTGGAGGGCTAGGTTGGATGAAGGTCTAACTCGGACGGGTTGGGTGAAAAGTCCTAGCTTGGAGGGCTAGGTGAAAAGTCCTAGCTTGGAGGGCTAGGTGAAAAGTCCTAACTTGGAGGGTTAGGTGCAAATTCTCAACTTGGAGAGTTAGATTGAAAAATCCATAGCTTGGAGGGCTAAGGTGAATGAAATCCTAGCTTGGAAGGCTAGGTCTGCGTCCCTGGATCGGTCTGGTGACCGATCAAGGAGTTGACACGCTGCTCCTTCGTGGATCGGTCTGGTGACCGATCCAACGATGTCTGATTGGTCTGGTGACCGATCAGGGAGTGTGTGTTTCACTCACTGTACAGCTCCTGATCGGTCTGGTGACCGATCAGGGAGCGAACAGTGAGTTGAGTTCCCTTGCTAATCAGGTCCAGAACGGTCCGGTGACCGATCAGAGACTTAGGATTTGATTAAAGAATCACTGTTCACTCAAGCCTGATTGGTCTGGTGACCGATCAGGCTGGAGCCTGATTGGTCTAGGGACCAATCAGGAGTGTGCAGAAACTGCTGGATCGGTCTGGTGACCGATCAGGCTCCTCCCTGATCGGTCTGGGGACCGATCAGGAGCAGAACTTTAATTCAAATATGCTGTCAGAAGTCTGTTTTCTCTTCCGATTCTCTAATACACTGCTGATATGTTTTGATATGCATTGCTAAGCCTTTGTTGGAGTGTTCAGGTGATAGCAGGTGATTCAAACACTCAAAGAGGGTCAATGGGAGGCTTTCCGTTGAGCAGGTTTGGCTGTTTCTCATTCTCAGGTTTCAACGGGCAACTGACGCAGCTGGCGACTGACGGAGGCTCAGCTGGAGAGGAGGTCTTCAGTGGACTGAGTGCTCAGGGAGGTCAGTGGGTTCAGGCTGGCTCAGTGGATGCTGATGAAGCTTGTGATGGTGAGCAGAGCTTAAGTGACGAAGCTGGAAGCAGAGGAGCTGAGGCGAACAAGACAGAAACTTGGGAAGTTTGGCTGGGTTGTGTTCGTGCTCTTTGTTGCTTTGTGCTTAAGCGATCTTGTTGCATTCCTGTGAGAGCTTTGTGAGTGTTCCTTCTTGTGTGATCTCCTGTACTCAAGTTCTATCATCCGTGAGATCTGTGGAGAGGTTTCTCCACCGAGAAGGAGGCTCTATCTTATCCGGGTTCACCGGGGCTTGATCTGCCGACGATCAAGGGATCGCCCACCTCACGGGCACGCCAAGGAGTAGGGGCAAGTTATCCCCGAACCTTGTATATCGAGGTGTTAGCGTCGGTTTGCTTTCCCTTTGTATTTTGCTTGATGTTCTTTATTTCTGCTTCTGCATTTTTGTTTCCGCTGCTACTAATCTGATCACGCAGAAGTATCAAAGAGCAAGAAATTGTGTTTGGCTATATTCACCCCCCTCTCTAGCCATCCGTTTCCAACAAGTGGTATCAGAGCAAGGTTCTCTGTTTACGGCTTAACATCCGAGAGCTTACAGCAAGATGGCTGGAAGAGAAGGAATGAGCACAAACCGACCTCCATTCCTCAACGGCACTGATTTTTCATATTGGAAGTCAAGAATGGAGTTTTACTTGAAGACAAATATGAGCTTGTGGTTCGCTGTCAAGGAGGGGTTTTCCCTTCCAAAGGATAATGAAGGAAAGGAGCTTAAGTTTTCCAAGTGGTCGCTTGAGCAAATCCGGAAGGGGGAAGCAAATGCCAAAGCTGTCGTGACCTTGCAATGTGGGATGACCAAAGAACAGCTAATCAAGGTTGGCCCCTTCACCTCTGCCAAAGATCTATGGAATAAACTTCTTGAGCTCCATGAAGGAACTCAAGACACCCGGACTGCCAAGAAGGATCTCCTTCACAGCCAACTTCAGAACTTGACAATGGGAGAAAGTGAAAATGTAAGTATGCTTCATTGTCGATTCAAAGAAGTATTGAATGGTCTCCACTCCATTGGTGAAGAGGTAGAAAACCGAGACCTAGTGAGGTATGTCCTTAAATCATTTCCTAGGAATGCCTTGTGGTCATCCATGGTGGATGCTTACAAGGTTTCCAAGGACTTATCTTTTGTTAAGTTAGAGGACTTATTTTGTGAGATGGAGCTACATGAGATCTCTAACCAAGGCCCCAAGGAGAAAGGGTTTGCTTTTGTGGCAGGAAACAAAAGGAAGAAGAAGATTGACAAGGAGGAGGAGGACATCCACTGTCACGTGGCTCTAGTGGCACTACAAGAGTTAAAGGAGGAGAGTGATGAATCAAGTGACTCCTCAACCGCGCCTTCATCATCTTCGGATGATGAAGAGATAATTTCTCCCGAGTTAGATAAGTGCTATAGAGCTATCACATGTTTAACCAAATTGTTAAAGAAATCTAAGGCCAAAGTCAAAGCATTAAGGTTGGAGGTAAAAGAATTGAAATCCTCTAAGGTTGAGGACATTAATGATTTGCATGACAAATTCCTTGAGGATGAAAATAAGGATTTGAAGAGCAAAGTTGAAAACCTCAAGAATATTCTTGAGAAGTTTTCAACTAGTTCTAAAACTCTAGACATGATACTAAATTCACAAAAAGCGGTTTACAACAAGGTTGGCTTAGGTTACCAACCTAAAGAATCAAGTTTCATGTCATTGATGTCTAGAACCCATTTTAGATCACAAAATAATTCTAGGCTAAAGGTTAGAAAGAAAAAGACTAAGGCATGGGTACCAAAGTCTTTGATTGAAGGTTCTTTAGGTCCCAAAATTTGGGTACCTAAAACCTCTATCTTTAGAATTGTATAAGCATTATTTGAGGGGGAGCATCTATCAACATGGGAGGTTGATATTTGGTGCTCCAAACCCATGACCAAAAAAAAATTGTCATTCACATGGTTGGTTATGGAAAATTCGACTCAAATACTTTGATCTCTATTGTTTTAGTTTTTATAACAATATGAACCCTTGGCTAGTACTTTTTATGGAGTTCATGTGTCAAAGAACTTAATGATGTTTAAGTATGATCTACTTTAGTATTAAAATTCTTCCATGATCAAGTTTGCTTCCAAAACAAAGAAGGAACTGTCTAGTTCATTTTTACCGAATAGAATTATGCATTCATCATGTGTGCTATCCATGTCTATGAATTTTCTATTCAAATGATTGCATGCATACCTATTTCGGAAGCCTAACTCAAACTTGATTTCAAATCGGTTGGAACCATGACTGTAATACACACTTGGAAGTATGACTTTTCAATCCAATCCATGAGTTTTAACTTCAATATGCCATGATTATGTTTGAACTCTATAGCTCACTGTAAGTCTTGAAGTTAGCCAACAACACATGATATATCTTAGGCTTAAGTGTTCTTATTTTTGAGATGAACCTAGATGAGTATGCCATGATTTACACTACGTGCTATTCATGATTATGAATTTTATGATGGATGTATACAAACCTTGGAATCTTGGTACAAACATGTTATAAACATACCTTGAACTGATCAAAATTTAGAAATT